>RJWM01015064.1:0-48673 GCA_004363535.1 Dasyprocta punctata
TCTCTTCCTTTCTTTTTTTTTTTTTTTTTTTTTTTTACTTTTTGAGATAGGGTTTCACTCTGCAGTTCAGGCTGATCTTGAACTCACTTTGTAGCTTACACTGGCTTTGAACTCACAGTGATCCCCTTGCCTCAGCCTCCTAAATGCTAGCATTATAGGCATGGGTCATCATGCCTGCCTCACTCAAATTCTTAAAGATGTAACATGTAGTTATGGTTGCCAGAGATTGCAGAAAGGGAGAGTGAGGCTTAGTATTAATGGGCATAGAGTTTTAGTCTGGAGAGAAGGATAAAATTTGGATATGGTTGGTAGTAGTGCCCCCGAACTTTGCACTTATTAATGGTTACAAACCTATATGTTATGCTATAAGTAATCACAATTTTTTAAAAGAAAGAACAAAGTATTTAACTGCATCAAGTACAAGTCAGAGATTATTAAAATGATGAAATTATTACAATGTATGAAATTATTAGTGATCATTAAATTTACCAAAATGAAGACATTTGAGAGTCTGAAAATAGTTTTTTAGTATCAAATTTACCTTTAAATTGATATTTAAATATTTGGATTTGTGCATTTCTTGATTATCCAGAAATTTTTCATTATACAGATGGCATATCTCATTTTTATGTCCCTGATTAATTCCTAACATATCATAATATACTTATTGGGAGTTTAAAGTTGTTTTTGTAATTGAATTAAATTTGCTTGATTTCCACCACAAAAGTCTCTTTTAATTTTTTTTAAAGAAAATTGTGATAAAAACATTCTGAAATGCTAAGTCTCAGAAATGGAATATGGCTGAATAACCCATGGTTTTCCTGACAAATCAAATTAGTACCTTTCTTGCATTTTAAAATCTCACAGGGGTTTATGGAATTATTTTTAGTTTCTAATTTTATAATTGATCTATTTTGTTGGAAAAGCATGTCACTCCGTTTTATTTATTTATATGTATATCTTGATTAGCCTTATTATTGTTATTTTCAAGATACCTATTTTTGCTATGATTGCTTCTTTCTTTTTCTGCAAAAGCACAACTCATTGTAAAAACACCCTATTTTAATTTTTTTGTGATCATGTTTATTACTATTACTTGCAGGGACATTGTCACCTTTTTAACATGTAATCATCAGTCTAAGAACATGATACACCTTTCCACTCATTTATCTTCTGCTATCTTATATTTATAGGAAGATGTACTAATCTTAAAAAAAAAAAACACGCATTAGCGCTATTCAAATAAAATTTATTTTTTCTTGCAGCATCAGGAATTGAACCCACAACCTCACACCTGCCAGACAGGCGCTTAAGTCACTGAGCCAAACTCCTGGTCCTGGTTTTTCAAAGCAGGGTCGCACTGTGTATCTCAGGCCGGCCTTGCGCTCGCGTTGTAGCCCAAGCGGGCCTGGAACTCACAAAGCTCCTCCTACCTCAGCCTCCTGAGTGCTGGGATTAAAGGCATGTGCCACCATGCCTGGCTAAGGAATTTTTTCTTTAATATGTTAAAAACTACTGGGTTATTTTTAGTTAATTTTAAAAACAAAAATATTACTAATTTGTCTTCTAATTTTTATTGTGGCAATGGGGTAAGTCTTTGGCAGAATCCTTTCAACTGTGCTCATTCTTTTTAGGTTATACAAGATCCATCTCATTGCAATAAAATATTTAACTATGAAAACCAAAACTATAAAATCATTAAGAAGATCTTTGGAGAATTTATTAAATTATTTAAAACACTGTAATGGGTAAAATCTTTAGAAATGCAACGACATAAAAAAGAAGACATAAAAAATGAATAGTTAAAGTACACACATACTACAAAACAAAACGGATTGAATGTAAAGATGATTGAGTCTTGGGGTAAAAATAACATATAGTATCACAGTATTTTCTCAATTCATAAAACATTTCTTCAGATTAAAAATTAAACACCAAACAAAAAAAACATGTCAGATAATATTAAGAAATTCAACATAATATTATGAAACATGAAAGAGTATTATTTATTTGTATAGCATCATTTCCAACGTATTTTGCTACTTAAAAATTTGTTGAACAAGATGTTCCTTACGCCACATGTGTGAAAAGAGAGGAAACATGGAATATCTTTAAAATTAAATTTCTTTATCTATTCATGACCTGTTAGGCCTTGAGGGCATGCATGCAAAGATTTCCTTTCATATGAACTTGTTAAATTTTAACAGGCTTATTTAATTCAATGTGACTCTTCCCCACTGCATCATTTCATTTCCTTCAAGTTTTTGTGTCTCCAAACACCATGAAAATTGTCCTGTCAAAAGAGGGAGTCAAGCTTGTCATTATATTCTCAGTTTTTTCTTCAAATATAGTTGTCCCGCTATATTTCTATATAGCTTATCATGGTGAATGTTTAAAGTCTGTGGTATTTAGAATGACAACTTGACATTCACATCATTCATCCTTATTAAGCTTCAGACAACACCCCCAAATCTCATCATGCCTAAATATAAACTATACAGAAGGTAAAATATAATTCATATAAAATAAAATTCCGAAGGTCTGTACTCTCCGGCTGAAGCTGTATAACAGTTTTATGTTGCTAGATATATTAGTCAGGATTCCTCAGATAAATAGATAGAATAGCATAATTATTTGGGGTTTCATCCAGTTATAGAAGCTGAGTGGTCTTGTTATACATACTCTCTGCAAGTCTGATGACGAGTTAGTGTTGTAACCCAGTCCCGATGAAAGTGCCCGAGAATCAGGTGAGCCAGTAGCATAACTCCTAGTGCAATCCAAAGGCCTGAGAAGCAGGAATTCTGCTAAGGACAGAAGATAGATGTCCCAGATCCAACAGGGAGACAAAGGATTTGTCTTTCCTCTGCCTTTCTCTTTCACTTTTGGTTCTCAGTGGACTTGATAATGTTCATTTGTGAAAACTGATTTAAATCAGTATACTGATTCAAAGGCTGTATTTGCCTGGAAATACCACCACAGACACACCCAAGAAAAAAGTCTGGCAGTTTCTTGAACATCTGTGAACCCAAAATGATGCACAAATTTGGACATTGCACAAAAATAATGAAATGCTCTCTATAATCCAGATTTGCACCTGGATTATAATTACATCAACTAGAGTTCCAAAGGTAACATTTTGTTGTTGTTGTTGGGTATCCCCTTAATATTCTTCCCTGGAAAATTTTATGAAGTTTGATTAAAACAAACAAGAAGTTTAGCTGCTTGTACTATATTTCCTCTCTGGATTGCAATTGTAGTGATACTTAAGACACTAGATTTTTACTCTTTCCTTTACTAACCAGAAAAGTAATCGTCTCTCAAGTAAACTTGTTGAACAATTAAATTAGTACATATTTGCATCATGTCAGAATACTGATGATAAAATTGATTGAGGAGAGTGGAAGCAATCTCTCTTTTTTTTTCTGTCGACTGGAAAGAATGAGAGTCTCTACTGAGTTGCAAGAATTTCACAAAAGGTGGATGAGCTCTGGTATCTGAGTTTGCAAACTAAACCTGAGAGCATAACATCAAATAAACAAAGGACCCCAAGTAGCAAGAGACTGTGCTGTATGGTCTTAATGTTCTGATGAAGGATAGAAAAAAGGTGTGCCTTGTTAATATAATTTAATCAAAATGAGTTGTGGATATATATCCTTTATCACTCAGCAAGCGCCTAATATGCTACAAGAAAGTAAAAAAATCAAGTAACATCTGTATTCTTAAAATAGATTCATGAAACAAACCCCAAATTTGTGTTTTATGCACAATTTTCTGCATCCTGACAATCTTTCAAGTCACTCTCAAAGACACATGGAATCCTTGATAGTAAGGTATAATAAACTAGATGGCTAGTGATATTTTAGTGAACACTTGCCTGTAAAAATTCTGAATGAGAATGACCAGGACATATCACAATAGTTATTGTAGGACTGAGGCAACTCATGTGATTCAAGACTGTGAATAAGGAGTTTATGTAGTTTAGAAAATGTGTGATCACTAGGACAACTACTATACTTACCTTTCCTATAAAATAGATACTTGTTATCATTATTTTTTAAATTAAATAATGCCTATGGTGTCAGAAATAGTAACTTTGAGAAGTCATATGCATTTTAGGTGAAATCATGGCATTCTTGGAAACAGTATCTTGAGTCTCAGTCTGGTATTTTCCAGAGTGAGAGCTGTGCTAGAGTCCTAGGTAAGCTGAAAAACTCATTGGTCTGCTCACAGGTACACTCTGTGGACATCTTTTTGGAATGCTTTAACACCTTCTATTTTATGAAAAAATCTTCACCAAAATCTACATCGAGATGTCAGAAAACAACAATGTGTTTATGAATGGCAGAGTTTTAAAATTCTTCTCGTCAGTGATGGATCTAACAGTGAAATGTCAGAAGAGCGCGAGGAGAGCAGCAGCCTGACAAAGCCAAGTGCGTGTTTACTGCAACTGAACTCATTAAAATACATCTATAGATGCTGGTAAAATAAAGACTGCAGGAACCTGGAAGAGAAAAGGCAGTTGTCAAGATGATAGAACTTACTTTCTGTTACAATTCATGTTTCTGGGTTCTAATTGATACTTCCTACATTTGTACAGGACAGACTCTTCATAAAGACTTGATATTTTCAGAAGTTTGAAAAGCATCTAGTTTTGATTTCAAACAGACACAACTCAGTACTAATCATTGAAGTGCAAATAGAGCAAATCAAATGTAATTTCAAAATAAGAAAATTCATTTTACCCTGAAATACTTACAAGGTAAAGAGAAAGTGATTTCCTCTGAGCATCAGGGAATAAGAACCCTCTGAGCTAGCAAAGCTCAGTGTCACATTTTATAAACAGATCCACCAGTGCCTGGTGTCCTGTGGGCAGGGGAGGACACCAGCATTCTCATCACTGTTTCCTAGTTCAGAAGATAAGGAATAAGCAATCAAGTCTAGGGAAGAGAAACAGCATACAGTTGGATTAAAATCATCGAATCTGTTGAAAATAAAATAGTTAACGCTAAGACAATTAAAACTTAAGACACCTAGCATTTTTGTTTTATCTGTCAGTGTTTTATTTATTTTTCTCATTTTAAGATAATTAAGTGACTGGAAAACTGATTTGTAGAGAAGACAAGAGAAAGGCTGGGAAATTCAGAATCATTCGTATAGTTCCTTTTTTCAATAATATAATTTCAGTGGCAGCATGGGGCAACCATTACATAATTAAAATAATTTTTCAGGAATTTTCAAGTTACATTGAAGTGTTAAATGATAATAACTATATTTATTTTTGACACAAAGAAACTAGAGAAGAGTCTAATGTCTCAGACCTAATTAAGAGTTATAAGCTTAGACAGGGCTAAATTCTAACCACTGAATTATGTGGTGACCTCTTATGATTAAAGCAATCCATTGCAAAGATATATTTGATCATTTTTATTGCAAAGTTGAAATAAGTTTATGATCTACTCACTCATTTTAAAGTTTATCGTTATTTTAATTTTAGACTTTTTTGCAAAACCTATTGCCATGCATAAGTCAAACCTATCAAATTTAATTAGAACAGTAGTAAATTCTCTGCAGAGGCCTGCGAGACTATAACTGAGTCTGCTTGCCATGCCTAGAATTTCAGTTTCATCATGTCATGTTAAAATAAGAAAAATACTAAAAATATGAAATAGAAATTAAATACATAAATCAGCCAGAAGAGATTCTTAAAAGCTACTTAGAAGAGAAAACAAATTAAATGATTGTAATTTCAGTTATTTAAGAGCTTCAGAATATTTTATTTTGGGGTTGGGTTATTGAGGAAAATTTTTATTGCTAAAATTATTATGAAGGAGAAAAATATCCTCAATGGTATAAATGGAATGAAATGTGATTCCACACTGGGCATAATAGCTTTATATAACTCAGCAATGTCTTTAATGTCTCCTTTTTTTTTTTTCTTAGAGTTAAAGTGGTTATTTGTACCCTGCATTTTCTGTTATGTGATTAGTACAATCATGAACTTTTAAACAATTTTGAATATGTAGTAATATTGGGCTCTTGTATTTCTTTTTTTCCTGTTACCTTTTCTTTCAACTTTTCCTGACATTCTTTCCTCAGTGCAAGAGAAATGATGTATGTGGAAGGTATCAATTTTCCCCCTTTAATAAGTCACAGTGTATCTCTTAGAAAGTGATTTAACAACTATCCACAGTTTTTGACATTTCCTTATGTGGCCTATTTTATGAATCCTTCTTAACATTTCATGACCCTTGGAGACACTTGAGGCTTTCGATGCTACCATTAACGTTACTCATTTATACTTTTCCTGCATGAGAAAAAGTGTCAGGAACATTTGGACTGGTAAATAAGAAAAACCAGAACAAAAGCGTGGTAAAATATAGAGAAAGTTCAGACATGTTTAGTAAAAAATATATTTCTTTTTGTTAAAAGTTTAAAAAAGAGGAAATAGAAAGGGAGAATCAATGTATGACTTCGATATTTTTTAGAATGATCAAATATTCATGGCAGTGCAATGTATTGTGTGACTGTATTATTTGTTACTGTTAATTATTCTGAAAATACTGTTTAAATTTTTTACTGTATTGCAGGTCTTTTGATAACTGACAGAGGTCTAAACATGTTCAAACAGCTTAATGCTTAGTAGAAGTAGTTGGGTAAAATAATTTGAAAGTGTCACAACACATTTTCATAAAAATCTTGTGGATCTGAATTTTACATAGAGGGAACAAAAATAATATACCCTGTTACTTGGCATCGGACAATGAAGGACTTCATTGAACAAGAGTTGGGGTATTAGACAATGATCACCAGAAAACAAGATCAACGTCTATTGAGAAACATTGTTAGAAAATGTAATCTTTGAGAATGATCAGTGAAGAGAAAATAAATTGACATACAGGAGAAAGAAAAGGAAATAAAGATAACCATACCTTCCTGACAAGCTATTTTTACAAAAACCCTAAGAATGGTCCATGAAGCAAGTGAAGGACAATATTTGACACTTTTGTACTGGCTTTCCTCACCCACTGTTCAAAATTTTTCACAATGAATAATTCTTTATTATTTCAAAGTGTCCCTAGTGAATACCTATTGAATATTGTTACTTTTCAGACTTGTACAGTGAGAGACACGTCCCAGGTCTGGGAAAGATACAGCAAAGGCATTCATGTGAGGTGTGTTCTGCAGGTTGTACATGAAAGCAATCATTAGGGCTAGGAGCAAAAACCTCTAAGACCACTCAGCTGGTAGCTGTAGTCATGGCAGAAGCATTATCTGCAGAAGAACCAATTTGTATGACCCTGGAAGTCTCATAAGCTTATACTAGAGCAGTTCAGGTCAGACAGGGAGTGTGTGAAGATTGAAAAGGCTCCCAAATTAATCTTATGCATGGTTACTTGAAGTTAGTCTTGAAAAACAGCTAGGTGTTCACCAAATAAGGGAACCAGTACAAGTTACCAGAGGGTGCTGCATAAAAAATCATGTGTATCTATAATCATGTTATCCTTTAATTCAAACATGTCATGAATCCATTGACAGAACCTCAACCCTCCCCCAGGTCTTTCAATCAATAGATTTGTTTAGTTGTCTTTTTAAATCAGATGCGATGTTGCATGTGTATAATCGCAGTGTTCTGGAAGGGTGAGGCATGAGAACCACAAATTCAATCCTAATCCCTGCAACTCAGTGACATAATGAGATCCTACCTTAAAATAAAGGTAAATAGAAAAAGATGGAGGATGGCATTCAGCGAGAAGATTATGGACTCATTCTCCTATGTCACAAGAAAATGCCTTTTAATGAATTTGACCATTTTAAAATTTTCACTCCTTATTCACTGATCCAATTTCATCATCCAGTGAAAACTTGATTGCATCATTTCAGACATTAAAATGATATATTTCCTTTCACTCAGAATAAAATTTCCAGTCCTCAACATGACCTACAAGGATTTTATATTACAATCTATGTTTTCTGTAGCTCCAAAATTAATGGCTTTCTTTCTGTGGCCTGTGCAAAGATCTTGGCTATTGCTGTATCCTCAGCGTCTACCAGTGTGTTTGGGACACATCTGAGAAAATAGCTGCAAGTAAAAGAATATGCTGCCATTTAGCAGCTCCCCTGAGAACTGAGAGGCAGATTTACAGATGAATCAAAGTTCGTATAGGTTTTATATAATATTTCCTGGAAATTATTTATTTACTTCTGGACCGGGAAGGGACTTCAGCAAGTCTGTAGTTACTAGTCTATGAAGGTAATAGTGCACCAGAAATCTAGGTGTTGTCTAAAGTGCATTCTAGAAGAAAACAACCCTGGCAATGTTTGAAGTTGCAATTCCCTGTGACCGGAAAAGGAGGGTTCTTCTGTCACTGGAAAAAAAGATACGGGGAAAGCTGGAGAGGACACTGGAAGCAGAATTAGTATCTTTTACTGTTTTTCATGTACAATTATGCATTTACATAAAAGAGCACACCTTCATTACAAGCAACTGTGCAGTTTCTCATCTTTCATTTTGTCCTTAAAATATTTGAACTTACTATGCAGTGTTCAATTACAAATTCCATTCTACCATATGCTTAGTGTTACTGTAAGATTATATTTATCTCCTTGTGTTAAAATGTCCAATTGTTTTTTATTCAAATCAAATTTTGGGGCTAAATCTATATGAAGTCAAAGCTACTGTCTTAGTTTTCTGTGATTTTTCTTCACTTAGAACAAAGTCAATTATTCACTATTATTATATGTCAAAGTAGCTATGCTGTAATATATTTTTACAGTTTTACCAGACCTTGTGAATCAGTCAGTAAATATTTTACAGACAAGTTGCTCTAGAAACATTCTTCAGGAGATATTTTTGTTTCCCATTCAATAGAAAAAACTTCTTTCCTTTCCTATTTTTTCTTCTAGGACTATGAGCAATGGCCTGAAAGAAGTGAAATTGTACTTTGACACTTTATATAAATAGAATTTCTCCTTGTTTTATTGCTTTTTAATCTAAAAACAGAGACTTCAAATAACAATAAAGCTGCATTGGTGCTCCTTAAAAATACATTATGTGGTTTTCTATTATTAAATGTAAAATACATTTATTACGTTATATGGGAAACACAGGAGTTCAAAGTAACCAGAAACATCTAACCAAAATTCCTAGACTATAACGTGTTGGACATGAACCAACAGTGAATAAAAGTAATAATAACTAAATATCAGTAATACTAATAACAATTAATTTTTTCAAACACTGTTCTAAGCAGCTTGTATGGATTATTCCAAGTTGCCACAATTCTCTGTGATGTTGATAATACAATGCATTCTGTGAAAATTAGTGGTGATTACTTAGTAGAAAAGCTTTATGACAAGTAAATTTTGATGCAAAATTATGTAATCTCGATCTGCACATAGCAACAATGTTAGGTGGACATGGAATTGCCTGTATGTGTGTGTGTGTATGTGTGTGTGTGTGTGTGTGTGCATAGAAAGAGAGAGAGAGAGAGGAAAAAGAAAGAGAAATGAAGAGCTCTCTAATCATTCTAATTGTCAAATAGTCCTAGTTGATCTGCGTATATAAAGATAGTTTTAACCATAAGTTTGAGATAAAAGTCCCTCGGGTTATGTATCTGAGTGCAGGGGTGGTGCTGGCAGTGTGGTGTAGTACAAGTGTTATGTATGGCATCTGTTACCACTTTGCACAAATAGAGATGGAAGTGGGGAAACAATTATATATGGATATTAATGCTTTGGCAAGGGCGAAGATCCAAATGAAATCTTGGTGTGTCTTTGATTTTTTTTTTAAATCTTTGAGGATGGAGAGAGTCATAGAGGAAGCTGTGGAAGTAGGCTTGCATCTTGATTCAAGAATGCTTTTTTTACTGAACAATTTAGTTTGCAAATGAAAGCATTTGACACCAATGCTTTGCATTAGTTTTGGGAATGTTGCCTTGGGTGATGACTGTGGCCATCTTTTCCCCATGAACCTGAATGGACCATCTTTACCAGAATCATGGAAAAAATTAAATTCGTGAATTGAGGTACAATACATTGTATATGTTGCCTGTAATAATAAAACATAGTATCTGACCAAGCCAAGTAAATGTTCAGATTTTATGAAGCCCTCTTACAATGTAAAATAAATTTTGAAAATAGTTTTAAAGGTCACAAAATACATTTTAAAATTATATCATCACAATGGTGGCTTTTTAAACATCTGATTCCAAATAAAAATGCAAAATTAAGAATGCACTAATTATAAAGCATTTGGTAATATCAGTTATTTTTGGTAATTATCTTAATCATTTTGCCTCAATAAACAATAGGAAGTAAAAATATCATTCTACTACTTGAAGAAAAAATAAAAAGCAAGTAAATATATGATCTGCCTAGCCACACTCTAACACAATGACTGCAGAAATAGAACTCAGGTCCTCTGTCTCCCAGTTGTATTCTCTTTCTGGAAATCAGCTACTTTTACTTCAGACTCCGTCATAGATGCCAGCTGCAATGTTAAACAAAATAAGCCTCAGTATTCAGTTATCACAGGAAAGTACATGTCTTCCTTATTGCCTGAATTTGTTAAATTTTTTAAATAAAATGAATAAATACGAGTTAAATTCTTGGTTTAATAAATGTCTAAGTTGGTTTTTCATGTAAAAGTGTTTCTTGAATGAAATCATCAATCTCACCAGGTATTTGTAGAGTTCTAAGCTTATACTACCTTTGAAATAATTTTAATTATCTGTATTTTAACCTTTAATCATTGCCTCATTAAGACTTTGTATATTCTATCTCCTGGATAGTGTTCAGTGAAAATAAAAATTTTAATATAGTCTTTCAGTTACATAGCAACCAGAATGATCTATCACTTAATAATTGATCCCTATGGACGTTTAAGTGAATGATAAAGTATTTCCTAAGGTAAACATAAATGTAACTACTAGGAGTAATATATTTGAAGATGAAAGTTACTGTTTCTCATGTGTGTTCATCAGTGGACACTTAGGTAACTCAATATTATGCCCATTGTGAATAAAGTCAAGAGCACACATAATAATAGCAGCACTGGACATGAAAATTCAGGTGTATTTTCATGATACTGATCTTGTTATCTGTAGAAATATACTCAGAAATAAGACAGTTCAATCACATGACAATTCTATTTCAAAAAGTATGAGGTATCTCCATACTGCTTTCCATTATGGGTGTATCAATTTGTAAGCAAAATTTTTTCATAAGGTTTTTCTTTGTGAATGGTATTGTTTGCAAACAGAAGTGTCTGTGAATCAATGCATGCCCTTCCACCTCTTACTACATCTTTTGTGATACTCTGCAAAGCAAATGATTCTTTTACTTAATTTCTTCTCAGTATTCAGGAATTTGGAAACCCAACTGAAGAAAGTGCGTTGACACCCTCTTTTACCAGATTTGCTATTGTCCAACAACTGCTATCCCTGAGATTTACATTTGCATACTCCTTTAGTTATCTTTCTCACTGGACCTGTCTACTAAACTCCAGGTGCTCTTCAGTTTCATTCAGTGATTTCAGGTTTTATATCATGATTTTCCAATTCAATTCATCCTTTGATATATTTTAGGGAATTTTAAAATGCACATAATGAAAGAAAACTCTTATATAATTATAGTCTCAGTATTTCTTGAATTTGTTAACCACAATAATTTTCATTGTCTTTTAGGCAATAAACAATGTTAAAATGTATCTTTAATAAAATATTGTATCTTTTGTATGTTTCTCTATGGGATCATTTCTCACTGCATACTTCTGTTTCTAGCCATCATCCTTCTCATCATTTTCACCCAGGGCGAACCTTATGAACTTGGTCATAGCAAATGTTAGCACTCCTGTTTCATTCTGTCTCCCACTAACATTACCCCATCATATCCATAGTCATTCACGACAAAGAACACCAACCCTAGATTTTTTTCATGTATTTCCTATAGTTCCTATTGCTCGAAACAGGTGACTTCTATTGTTCTTTACTTTGACCTGAAATATCTTATTTTTCTCCTTACTGCTATTCTGACTTAAGTATATCTTCAGTTAATGATGTAGTATCATTTGATCTCCTATCATTAGATACATTGCATTTCAAGCTTGATACTGAGTACTCTTCCCCCTGAGTGATTACTCTCTTTAAAGTCAGGTAGCCACTCAAATCTCCTCTTGCAAGTTTATACATGCTTTCTCCAGGTCAGCTAAGCAGCATTCACTTACTCTAAGAGCCCTGATAATTTGTCAGATCTGTATACTTCTCACCCAGTGCTTTCACCCCTGATTTTATTTTATTCTCCACACTTTAAGAATGCACAGTAATTTGTTTTTTGCTTGCTAATATTATTATTATTTTTTTTTTTTTGCTTTATGCTCATCGGTTTCAGCTCCCTGCAAATCAGTGTTGTGTTTCAGATTTTTAGAGCTGGTCTCAGATGATTCTAATAGTCATAGGCAGTCTAGTCATATACCAGGATTACGACACATCTATTTCTAACAGATATAACTAAGGAAGAAAGTAAGAAAGCCAGTACTCTCCTCTAAAGTCACTGCCCTCTAATCTACAAGACAAACTCAGATTTTTAACCATTGGTGTAAATGTACACTAAAAAATTGGAAAGATACCTTAAATCCTCAGAGACAACTTTGGTTATTATATCCTTTTAAATGCCATATATATTTTATAGCACTGTCAAAATTCTAATTGTTTCATCTCAGATAATGATGAAACAAATGTAAATCACTGCATGGTATTGTTGAGAGGATAAATAAGTTGATATATTGAACATGCTTGCAACAGTATCTATCATGTGTATAAACACAGACCCACACACACTATGTTGCATATATTACTCATCAAACAATTACATGCCCTCTTACTTCTGACTTCTCCTGAAATTATTTTCCAAAAGTACCCAACTTTCTCCTGCTGACCATTCACCTAAGCCCTTTCTTACTGATTTTCTGAGGTCTTCTGTGCTTCTTACCAACCCACTCTCTTTAGAAGGCTTTTGAAATATATACATCACCCCATTATATTGGTGGGTTTTCTGTCTCTGCATAGCAACTTATTCTTAGATGTCTGAGAAAAAAAACTTGTTCAAATAGGAAGAGAAACAGGGAAGAGGGAGGAGAAAGGGAAGAAAGAAATGGGATTTAAAAAAATGATGGAAGGAAAAAATGAACACAAAGATTTTTGAAAATGGGGAGGGGAAACAGGGTTGAAGGAAGAGGAGGAGAAAGAAAAAATAGGAATTAAATTATATTGTGTATAGGTACAAACTCTCTGTGGTAAATGTGAACAAAATTTATGGCAAATATGGACTAATAGAAAGAAAGAAAGAAAGAAAGAAAGAAAGAAAGAAAGAAGACTTGGACTGCTTGCACCCAAGCCAAAGTAAGCTTGTTATGAGCTGAGACCTACAGGGTCACTGTGCTCACCATCCAAGGGAGAGTATACAGGGGCATCTTGTCATTTTCCTGTTTTCTACCTGTGTGTCTTCTTCATGAGGTGCTTCTGCTGGACTTTTCTTATTTTTTTAGTTCAACTGAGCATAAAAATTGTGTTGTTGAGTTCTTTCATCTTTTGGATAACAACCCTTTATTAGATATGGCTTGGTCAATATTTCACCCCAGTCTGCAGCTTATCATCTCATACTCTTGGTGGCATCTGAGATCAGAATTTTTAACTAATGAAACCCCACATGATAATTATTTATTTCATAGATTGTGACTTTTACACCGTATCAAGAAACTCATTGTTATGCTGTCTTAATATGACCACGTTGCTGTACCAAGTATCATAGAACAGACAGTGTATAAACAGCTGAAATTTATTCTCACAGTTTCACAGGTTGAGAAGTCTCAGATCAAGCTGCCTGCAAATTTGTTGTCTCTTGAGCACTGGCTTCCTCCGTGAATTCCTCTTTCTACATTTTCACATAGTAGAAGTGTCTAGCTACCTAGCTCACCGAGATCTCTCTTACAAAATCACTAATCCCAGTCAAGGGCTTGACCTTATGATCCGATCCAATGTTCTCCCATTCTAACACTACCACTTTTGTGTTAGAATATCACCTTTTCCGTTTGGAAAGCGAGATGAAACACTCAGAGCAAAGCATAGGCCAAAGGTCATGTAAAGTTACTCCTGGACTCTCTTCTTGGAGTTTTACAGTTTTAGGTTTTACAAGTAGGCCTAGCATTCATTTTAGGTTAACTTTGGTAAAGAATGTAAGGTTTGTGTCATAATTTCTTTCTGTTTGCATATTCCAGCACCAGGTTTTTGAAGAGAGCATTTTCCCCATTCTATTACCCTTCTTTCTTTTGTAAAGATTATGATTTTTACTATACTTATGTAAGTAACAATGATTTATATAAATTATTTTAACACATGGCATTTGAATCTTTCTCTCCTTTCCTGTAGATATTAGTGAGACTTCTATCACCTTGTCTGAATAGGCATGTGCGTTTCATATTATCACTCTTGTATCAAATGACATTCATATTGTTTCTACTGATATTTTAGGTGAATGGTTTTAATATCTGATGCAGAAATGCAAATTCTGCACCACTGTATAATTTCAAAACACCTTGTGACAGCTTATACATTTATCAGGAGATGTAGAAAACTCAAAGATTGTGTTTTACTTGCTCACAAAGTTTTCTGTGATAATGATATTCCTGGCATAATTTTAAGTTTCACAATATTCATAAGAAGTTATTTTGTACACAAGTGCATTCATGCACATATATGTTTATGCATGTATACATATATAGGTGTGTTATACAGACATCTTAGCACATACACATATGTGCACATATAGATGTATTTATTTTAATAAGATAATCTTTCTAATAAAAATAAGTGCATACCATAATCTGGGAAAATGCAGACAAATATTGAAACATATTTATTAAAAGATTAAAGAGTCCAAGAATAATGGTAGAAAGTTACAATTCTAGGTCACAAGGATACAGGCAAGAAGACTGCAAGTTCGAGGTCAGCCTGAGCAACTTATTGACTTAGGGGAGAGCCCTGTCTCAAAAAAAAAATCATTCTGGCTGTGACTGCAGCTCACTGCAAAGGTCTTAAATTTACTAATACTGTAAAATAAAATAAAATAAAATAAAGGTGGCTGGGGTGAGATTATAAGTGAAGAGGATGCTCAGGGACCACAAACAGTTCTACACTGATGTAGTAGATAGTGAAAGCCATGTCAAAAAATTTGGCTGACAAGTAAATGGAGATAGTAGTAATAAAAGTTGGTATGTTTAACAAAGCAAAATTTTACTGTTAAGGTGCATATGATATGAATGAATGATGTTACATTTCATTTGAAAGATTATACTGGTATCTATGCAAAAATGACTAGAAGTAAAGATATGATAAGGGAACTGATTAAAAAGCATCATTAAAGTAACTCACAAAGTATTAACATGAAATCAACTCAGTAATGAAAAGGTGGAAAGCAGGAGAGGGGTATGGAAAAAAGTTAAAATTCAAGTGGACATACTTCATAAGCAGCTGTACACGTGAGAAGGAGAAGGAAGTACAGATGGCTTCTGGTTTGAACCTTTGGTAACCAAGTTATAAGCATAGAATAAGGAGGATAATTTCCAGTTTAAAAAGTTATGCAAATTATATAATTATAAATTTATGTATATAAGTATGTATGTATGTACATATGTTCAATAACCATTCCTGGTGAGATGTTTATTGAGTTGAAGAAGAAATTAATCTAGAATTTAATCTGGTCTTGATATAAGTATTTGAGAATCTTACATATTTAGGAGACGCTACTGATTAACTCAGGCTAAGCCACTGATTATTTTCTTGTTTTCAACCACAAATTTACTTGTAGCTTGTTAATCCCCAATTAAGTATTCTCTTTTTTGTTTATGGATTTAATTTTCTGCATTGTATTCTTTTAAATGATTTCTTGTTTTAAGAAACAAAGTAAGGTTTTACTAACCTTCAAAAGAAATTCATCTCTTAGTGTAAATAAATGTTGTTTTGTGATGATTAAAGCAAAGAAGGTTACATTTCCATGTTTAGCTGACCCTTAACACTGGGTTATGGGTTAGAATTAATTAAATGTAATTTATTTTATGTCAAAATGATTTGGCTAGAAACAATGGATGACAATTTTGAGAATTACTATGCACATTAATAGTTTTTACAACATAAGTACCAGATTTTAAAAATCCATTATATGTATTGTAAAAGCACTTGATTTGGTAATGAAAAATCCAGTGAAAGATCTAGATGAGATAAAAGAAAGTGAAAATGGTCCCCGTGTTTCAGATGTATCAATACTAGTTTTTAAAAAAAACTCTAAGGAATTGACTTTGAGGTATACTAAAACATAGTTATAAAAAGTTGATCAAAAAAGAAGAAATAGTGTATTTTTTAGCTAACACGGAACTTTATTGTGATTAGTTCATATAAAATCAATTAGCAATGGCTTATTTTTTGTATAAAATTTAAAACATACTTTCAAAAAGATAAAATTTTAATTATCTTCCCCCAAGAAGAATTATACCTTGAAATCTGAAAGAAGCATCCAAAATACTCATTTTCTTTCATGGTATGTTGACCTTCTTAGAATTCATAAATTTGTAAAATTTTGAAAATGAAGAAGCTGTTTTTCTCTGATGTTTAATTAAGTGAGTATACTGGGAATGAGTCAACACCAACAACAATTTTATTGGTCTCATTGACTGTGCAGTGATCACAAAATGAAGGCAAAATACTGGTAGTCCAAGAAATTTCGGTGGTTCAGGCATGGACACTATGAGTTCTCTCTCCAGGAAATCTAGATAGGAACAGCCAGACATAGCACCCTCTCTCAACATAAGTGCACATACAACCTGCAAACTTGTGAGCTGGTAATCATATTTTCCCAGATGTGGAAGGAAAAAACAGAATGCCCAAATTTGCACAGGTAAAAAACATAATCATAATTAAAAAATTAAAGACAAAATGTAACAAATGGACTTCTCAGTTACTTTTAGTGCAACTGAAATGTGCTTATATTGCTTGTTTCAAAACAAAGAAAATGATGGATCAGTTTCTCTTCCTAATTCTTGATAGCCAAATACTGAATTTGGTAAGTACTTTGCATTTATATTTACAAATTTCCAAACAAATCTCATCCTTTCATGTAAAATTTCAATGAAACCTTGTATTCTTTTTCATACTTTTTGTATCGTATATGATGAAGGATTATCATTGAAAAAAGTGAATACCTTCTGGGATTAACTTTAAAAAATATTATTTCTTATAAAAATATGAAGCAAAAGAAATTAAAAAAGATTTGTAAATTTTTTCACCGCTCAACTTTCCCCACTTCTCCCTTATTCTACTTTTTATATTCAGATTTAAATCCTGAAGCATGTGTTTTCCCGTTTTCTTCTTATTTTTGGAATAATATGGACAACATCTCTCACTTTTGTATAATGCATGACCATGTAAAAAGAAAGATGTCCTCCCTCATTCTCTCAAATCTCTTCCCAAATACCCAAGACAGAAAATTCAGTTGTCCAGTGATTTTATATTTGATTTTCAACTCTGTTTCATATTTCTCAGTGTTGTAAAATTCAGTAAAAATTATCAGTACCATTATAAAATTGTAAAACCCAAATATCATATCTTATTACTGGAATGAAGATATGATACTATGCTTATTATATTAAATGTATTTTCACAAAGAATTTGTACTTTGAGTATATATCAGAACCTTTCCATTTTTCCTTAGATTAACAAAACTATATGATTATTTAAAAATAATATTCACTTTTTTAGTTAGACTGCAATTCAAACTACTTTCTAAAATTGGACTGGATGCATTTTCATATTATGTCTTTCTATATTTATCTTCAGAGCATACAGACCAACAGAAAAATACAGCATTTTCTCTCCACTTTCCTATTAAGTCAATTCCCACTCATTTCCTCCCTCCATTCTATTCCCTTTCTCCTTCACTGTTTTCTTTTCTTCCTTCTTTTCTTCAATCGAACCTTCTTTACTTCTGCCTTTCTGTCTTTCTACATCAATTCTACCTATAATTATATTCCAAGTACTTCCAGATTTTCCTCCAAAAGCCTTCAATCATTTTTTCTAGTCACAGAGTAGTAGTAGAGAGGCAAATAAATAAAAAATTAGAGCTACCATAGTTCTTGTCACAGATTGCAAAATAGTTATTTTTAACTCTTGTTTTTATATATGAAGCAGTGAGGATTTTAATTATGGAAAATTAGTAAAATGAAGCCAGTCAATTGTGGAACATGATTTATAATTGACAGAGAAATTTTTGTTATAATATGTTGTACCACTGATTTAGGAATAGTAAAACATAAAGAGAAAACAATTATACTTTTAGCTCAAAATATTGCTTGATTTTGTCATTGCTTTTAAATGGAACATCATTTATTGAAGTCATAATCCATAGTTTCAATACTTTCATTTTATAAATTTAAGATCCACAACATATTTATGTACATGTCAATAAATCATTGGTATATATTATATATGTATATTTAATATATATATATAATTAAATGATTCCTAGAGTAAGCAAATAGTTGTCTATCATTCCCAATCATTACTCATTTGTGTATATGCAAAGACCATAAAAAATTTAATCCTCTGAAAAATACCTGGATGTAACAGAGTATTAACTGTAGTTTTCCTGCTGTACTTTAGAGCTCTAGAATTGTTCCTCCTACATGCTTACCCTTTCAACAGCATCTCTCCAATATTCTACCACGTTGCATCTAGTAACCACTGTTTTGGTCTGTATTTGTGTACATTTGACTCAGATTCTAAATATAAGTGAGGTCATCCAATATATAGTTTTTTGTGTCTGGTTAATTTCACTCAGTGTATTTTCCAGGTCTCTATGTGTTATGACAAATGATCAGATCTCCCGACATTTTAAGAACGAATAATACTCACCTACATGCACACCATTTTCTTTATCCATTCATGCGTTAGTAGATACCTCCTCTGTGTACCTATCTTGAGAACTGTGAATATTCTGCACTGGACATGTCAAAACAGGCATGTTTACAAGATTGTGAGTTCATTTCCTAGAAGTATATACCCAGAAAGAGAATTGCTGGGTCATACGGTAATTCTATTTTTAATTTTTTAAGACACTCCTTCTCTTTTCCAAATTGCTTGTACCAGTCTTCATTCAAACGATGTCTTTGCTCCTTTTCTGAAGTCTCTTGTCAACATTTTTAACTTTTGGTTTTTCTGATAACAGAAATACTAATAAATGTGAAGTCTTATCTCATAATTTTGATTAACATTTTCCTGGTAGTGATATTGAGCAGTTTTTCCTATGCCTTTGACAGCTTTATGTGTTCTTTGCACAAAAGTATATTCAGGTCTTTTGCTAATACACACTCACTATTTTCCCCCAGTCTGTTACCTTAAAGTGTCTCATGACCTGTATAACAACATGTTATAAAACAAAGATACAAACGTTCCTTAAGAAGCTCTGGTCTAACTGGGAATGGTGCCACATGCCTGTAATCCAATCACTTGGGAGGCCAAGGCAGAAGGATTGCTGTGAGTTCAAGGACAGCCTGGACTACATAACAAGATCATGTCTCAATAAACAAAAGCAAAAACAAAAACAAATGAAATTCTGGTCTATTTGTGGGATAACGATAGGTAACTTTCTCTCTGCCCTGAAGTTACATGAAAGTGTAACTTGAATTTTTATATTAACATGTATAGCCATAAACATTTACATTAGACTAAATATTGCTTTATTTTTGGATGTAACTATTGTACTATAACGTATCTTCAAAATATTGGTGAAATCTAGTATATATTTTTATGTTTCATGAAATGTATGTTTTATATTTTTTGCTTTTACAATAGAAAATAAAGGATTTTTCAAATATGTTCTTGGGTTTTTTAAATTTCTCTTTATTTTGCTTCTATATTTATTATTCCCATGTTGTATTTCTATTGTAAGTGGTTTAAACTTTTCAGTGTTAGAGCTTTTTTAACATTAGTAAATGAAGTTGTTTCCTTTTACTCATATTTTCTACATTAGCAGGTTTCTAAAAATTAGTCTGGCTCAGGCTGCTCATTTCTGCTGACATAAAATGGCATTGCTGCAGAGTTTGTAAATAGCACCCAGCTTGGCTGTGCACTAATGACATTTCCTATAGGCATTTTCGGAAAGAGAATTTTAAAAGAGAGTATGAAATCAAAACTTTTGTGGTATTAAAAACAATGACAAGATTTTCCTCTTCTGAGAGCAATAAATATTCCCCAAGTTAAGAACAGGACATAGGGAAATTTTCAAAAATTTAGGCATCTTCTGGTCATTGTCTTGTATCTTCTGAACCCTGGATGCCTTTTAATGTTTTTTCCCTACTTGAACTCTTTTTCCCAGTTGGATTTCATTTCTCTCCACACACTGCCCCTTGAATCTAGCTGCCCAATTCCTTCCCAGAAGGAAAGAACCTCATAAAAAATATTAAGACCTTTCCTCCTGGTCTTGTATAATGATTCAAGCTCTTGTCCCTCCACAATGAGAAATGTGCTGTTAAGGCTAAGCATAAGGTTCAGCAGTCTAATGTCCTAGGAAAAATCACAGTAAACCCGTTAGAGATCTTTCTGCAGTGTAGGGTCTGCGAAGTCACGGTGGAAGTGAGACAATGACGTACCTTAGATGAGTCCTGGTAGTCAATAAAATAACAAAACATTCCACAAAAATTAATGAAAATATATTCTGCTTTCTAGTAATACTTTAAACTAAATTTTTGGGTACCCTGTCATTCTACAGAAAATTTTTAGCAGCTATCAGTTTCACATTTTATGAGATGTATGGTAATTAATTTTGTTTTACTGAAGGAGCAGGTATTTCTGCAACTGTCTTCCTACAAGTAAATTTTAGTATAAGAACTTGGAATTTTGATTCATGTAGCTTATTTTCTTAACTGATGAGTTTCCATCAGTGCACTTTAACTTGAATATTGGAAACTAAACCAACAGCAAAAATTTGGAGTAGAATAAAGCTTTGGCTGACACCTTACAGGGATGAGATTTTATCAGCTTATCTCTGTCTAATATAATTTCATACTGATGCACATACTTAAGCTGCATCCCTCCTTGCTTCTTTTTAAATGTCACCTAAGTGCAATTTAAAAACCTCTGCTTTTCCTTCTTCATCTCCTTTATATTTTGTATACTGCTTGTTTTGAAAAAAAATTTAACAACCCTAATTTACACAAACTTAATCAAAGGAAAAAACTGCAACCTTCTAGAGGAATGGATACAGATTTTTATGAGGCAACCTTCAAGTAGAATTTGAAACAGTTACAAACCATCCACTCCCACTCCATAACCCATAGTCATACTTTAATGCTTGGAGCATTAATTAGACAGAGATATAAACTAAAATGTACAGTAAAAGTCCAATTCCAAGTACATAACGACACGGTGGTAATTGTATTCCTTCCTTTGACTTCTTCCTCAGGATAAAAAGCGTTATGTGCTGTGCCAAGAGCTTGCGGTGATATACAAAAATGCCAAATGAACAAACTGTAAAAGAAATAGATTTCGGGTGAATTAAACTTTGATTAAAATTACACCTATGCTGTTCTGGATTTTACCAAATTCATTTTTCAAAATGTTATTTTCGCTCACCCAGTATTTTATGGTCTACATCAAAGCACCCTAGCCAGTATATCAAAATATGTCAGTGTGTTTTTAAGTTTGATATGGCCTGCAGCAGGATTGAGGCTAGGCTCTGCTACGGAATAGTAAAAACATATGAGCACCTTGGAAGTTATTTGATAATATTCTTTGCCTCTAGTTAAACATTCAAAACTCTATTCAAAATTACATATAGTAAGCAGGCCAGGTTAAAAAGGGCAAGTTGGGCCTGGAGTACGTAAGACAATTCAAAGAATAAAGTAGTTTTTAATTTTGTATGTGACACAATTTGTATACAAATGTGCTCTCTCTTGAGCTAATAGGATCTTGGTGAGGATGTGGGGAATACTGAGAAGCTGACGGGCATCTCAGATGAATCACACACTGCTGTTTGTCCTTTCCCTTTACAAAAACATATCTCTTTCAGATGTGTGCTGGTATCATTATGTATACCACATATTTTTCTGATTTTGATGCCCATTCACTGGCTGATTTTTTATATGTTTATAAAATTACCAAGATATCTTGCAGAGATTTGATTCTCATCTAAGGTTAAAAAAGGCTATAACATGCCATGAATCTGACATTCCTATTTGTATTAGTCACTTCTCTACTATTGGGGAAAAAAAACCCAAAATTCACAGATTAGAGTAGAATTTTATGGAGGCTAACAATTTTAGATGATTTAGTCTTTGGTTGGTTGATTTCAAGGCAGAAACAGTATGGCAGAGGGCAGAGCAGAGGAAAGCTCCTCAACCTGAGGTCTGAGAAAAGAGACAGAGAGATGCACAATGAGAGAGACAGACAGACAGACAGAGGGAGACAGAGACAGAGAGACAGACAGAGACAGAGGGAAAGAGGGAAAGAAGGAAAGAAGGAAAGGAGAGAAAGAGAGACAAAGAGAGAGAGACAGACAGAGACAGAGATAGACAGAGACACAGGGAGAGAGGGAAAGAAGGGGGGCAGAGAGGACAAAATATACTCTTCCAGGTCACACCCTCAGTTAACTACTTTCAACCAGGTCCTACCTGTAAATAGCAGATTCAACCATAAATTCATCAGTGGTGCAACCCATTAGTAATTATAGCACCCCATGATTCAATCAACAACACATGAGACTTTTGGGGGACATTTTAGTCCTAAGCCATAATAACTTCCTTAATAATACCACCACAAGACTAATGTGGTTTCAGGGCATTGAAAAAAATACATCTACCACCACAGTTCCCAAGAAACATGATTTACATGATAATAAGTTGATTTAAATAAAGGTTTTAATATTTATTTTTATATTACAACATTTAAAGACTCTAGGCTCTAAGTGAAAATTTTAAAATTTTCTTAATTGGGAAAAGGGGCTAAAAAAGACAGGGAAAAGAAAAAGAAATAAAAATTCAGGATAATGTGCTTGACATCAAGAAGTTAGCAAAAGACTTATATGTATTTTCTATGTCATAAAAACTAGCATTATTTTAATTGAGGATTTCAAAAGGAATTTTAGCTTAGATTTCAGTAAAAATATTAAAATGTCAGAGGAAAATTTATAGATATATTTGAAAATATAAGAAGTTCATGGTTTCAACAAACTGTTAGCACCATGGAATACATTTAAATTCCCTAAATAATTTGGTTGGATCATAATTACTGTGTAAAGTACACAATTAGATTGTAAGAAACTGCTTTTTGTTCTATCATTAAGACAGAATTGTTTATAACTTTTCTTACAATTAATTCCCAGAAATCAATACCTGTTTCAAAGTAAGATTTTTTTAGCACTTCTACTGGGGATACTTAAGAGATTCGTCCAGTTAAAGTATGTTGTTTAACTGCATTTCATCAAGTTAATTTTATAATTCTTCATGTCCTGAGGGTAAAAGCTTTTTAAGTGGCAATTCGTGTGTATAAAATCAATTAAAGGCAATGTAAGTTTCACTGTAGACAACACAAATTTTAAAGTTACCATAAAAGCGCAAGTGCACAGTGCATTGAGAGTGTGTGTTGAAAGTATTTGCCTATAATATAATTTTACACCATGAATTTGAGAAAGAAAACCATAAATCAGTAAATTCTACCTCAGTGCTGAAAACTGGAATGAACTTCAATTGGTATGTAATTTAATTCAATTACATATCTTAATAAAATTACATTAACTCAATTAATAGTTTAACCTAATAATTATATTTGAAGGATGTTTTCAAGTCTGTGTGAACCAAAAAGGTTGAAATTACTCTTTAATATTAAAAATATTCATTTTATTATTGAGTGCAGTCACTATAGATATATCATCCCATAAGATAACTCTATAGGTTGATAAACAGAGTTTTAGAAAATAATCATTTGCTAACAATCATATTGTCTATAGTAATAAACATGTAAAGAATATAATGTTAATTATACAAGTTGGAATATTCACATTAATCATCACCATTATGCTAAAAGTATTTTTTTTTTCAGGTACCATGAATGGAGCTCATGACCTCACGCTTGCCGGGCAGGTGCTTGTGCCACTGGGCTATATCTCTGGTCCGTATTTCTTAAAATTGTGATTCATAAAAAAAGGATTCTGATTCATGTAATGTGTTTAAAATAAAATATTAACATATGTCACTATTTTTAGCACACTTTTAACTATTTGTCAAGTTCCAATATCCTTGGAATATTTAATTTTTAATTATGTTGTTCTATGTTTATTCAGTTGTCACATATAGTGATTAGATGTTGTAGATATGTCAGTTAATTTTCTGAAATTGAAATGAAATGAGCATGGTAGCACACAATTATAATCCCAGCTAATTGGGAGGCTAAGGCAAGATTATCACAAAATGCTGAGAAACCCAGTGAGAACCTGTCACAAAATAAAACTTTAAAAAAAGTTGGGAATACAGCTCAGTGCTAGAGTGACTGCCTAGAGTACAGAAGACCCAGTACCTCAAAAAGTTAGTTGATATCTTCAAATGACATTTGCAATCACTCATGCAGAAGTGAATTTTCAGAATATATACTTCCAAGTGTGAAATTTTTTGTTAACAAGAACAGTTTAGGGGTAGGGTTTATATAGCAGCAGTAACATTTGGTGATAAATAAGCAAACAACAAACTTCCTAAATACATTTTCTTGCTGTTTATTCTCTAGTTATGAAAATATTTCTTTATAAACATAAAGTTATGGTCTTTAATGAATTATTTCAGTTCCTCAACTTAAAACAAAGCAAAGCAAATGGCGTAGAACTAAATATCTTGGGATGATATTGTATAAACATTTCTCAGTTTCTAGGAGTTGTCTACTCTGTCAACTTTGACTAATTTAGTATAACATAAATTCAATTTATTTAGGCTCCCTGAAACTTAGCATCTATAAATAAGGTGTACATTTGTCTGTGTCAAGGGAAGAGAGTGCATAATACCCAAGCCTCCAGAGTTTTCTCTAAGTATGTAGCTTTTCTTTAAAAAATCATATTTTTCTTTTTTTTTTTTTTCCGGGGATTGAACTCACGACCTCACACTTGCCAGGCAGGCCCTTGTGCCACTGAGCTGAATCCCTGGCCTAACCAGATCATATTTTTAAAATTTAGAATTATGAGGGCTAGAAGTTTGGCTCAATGGCTTAAGTACCTGTCTGGCAGGTGTGAGGTTGTGAGTTTGATCCCCAGTGCTGGGGAAAAAAAAATTTAGAATTATGTGTGAGTTATAAACTCTTCTCATACAGTCAAGCTTTCCCATTCTCCTTACCTACAAGTCCAAGTTCTTTGTACTAGAAACCTGAAACAAAGCTCAAAAAACTTTAGCAACATACATCTTTCATCATGCTTTCTTGCGTACTCTTGTATGCGTTTGACTACATTTGAAAAATGTTGACCTTGAATCCTCCAATGAACTCTACCAACTTTTCCTTTCTGTTACAGATAACAGATCTTTTCACAAACAAAAAGTTGTATCCTAGATAGAAGCCAGAGAACCACTGAAGTATAATTTTCAGAATGATTAGAATGTAATATGAGGATCAACAACAATAACAAGCATAAGGCTAAATTCAAATTCAAAGATGACCTTATTATTAGTGTCTATTCCACAAACCCCAGTATTAATGATTCTTGATTTGTTGAAAAACTTCGACAAGATGAGGTTTGTCTTGCCGCTGGTATTTAGCGCTTGCCATACCATGTTAACTTTTCTCCAGTTCCTCTCTTGAAGGAGAAATTTGGCAATGGGTTTGTCTTTTCTCCTTGAAGCTGAAAGGTGAAGGAAAACAGAGTTTGAATAAATGTGCAGATATTTGCAAGAAAAAGAGACTTCTGTGCTTTAGGTTAGTGATAATTTAGGCATCAGACATATTATGTGGCTGGTAGAAAATGTGTTCCAGCTAGAATCACTACACTATTAGATAGGTCTTATTTACTCATGTTCTGATTCCGAAGAGGTATGTAAAATGAATATATGAGAACTATCGCAGACAAAAGGGTTGAAACATACAAGAATTTCTGTGTTATGGGCTTGACTGGGGTCACTAGAAAGTGTAATGGGAGAAATGAGCAGCAGGTTATGCAATATTTGCTTAAGATCAGCTGAAAAATGCAGAAGATAAGATGAAATTGGCAGCAATTGGATGATCATGAAAACAGCTATCCTAACACCATCTACAGAGTGCTGTTCAAATTTCAACTTACAAACACCTCCATACTAGTGCAAATAAAGCACATATAACAAATTAAATTTTCTGCTTCTTTATTATTCCCTGATGCCAGCAATATGAGACAAAGGCATGACTGGGAGGATGGAAAAACACCTCATAAACTTTCTCCTTGCTAGGACACTGGGTCAGAGCTATTTTAGTGGGAGAGAAGGGTACTTTGATTCAAAGAAAATTAAAACTTGAAGGTTATAGGTTTAAGTATTAGTAATAAAAATTGAAATAATAATGTATTATTCATGGGATTCACAACCCAAATGAAAGTTGTTTTACAAACAACATCTGCTAAAGTTACTAGAAAAGAAAAATACTTCCAAGTGTTGAAGCATTATTTTCAAAAATTAAAAGTACGACTTACGTATGAATATAGATTATACTTAAGTCTAAATACTGCAGCAAATAGAACTTTCTTATTTGCTGTTTTGTTCTTTGTTATAGCAGGAAATGAAAAAGGGAGATAAAGTGAAGCAGCCAAAAAGAAAGAAAAGAGAACAAAAGGAGAAGAAATTCAGTAGGAATGGGGAGGGCAGTACAATTTCATTAACATTGCAAGAAAGTTCAATAAAGAGAAGGAAGATGGACTAATATAAAATGTAAATTGTTGTAATACATGGCACTTTTTTAATATAATTGTTACATTCATATATTAATTTACATTAAAATACATATACAGTGATGTTATAAATTTACCTGAATATGTTAAAAGAGAAAAATATTTAATACAAGCAATATTGACATTAATGCTTTACTTTTTAGTTTAAAATACTTGTAAGTATAAATATTGAAGAAACACAATACTTACAGTTCATAGGAGCTAAGAATCATTAGATTCTATTAGCAAAATATAATCTTGAATAGATTATCACTGAATATGGATCCAAACAAAATTTTCTGTTTTTCCCATCTTAGATTAACGTTTTTCGTGGTATATCTTATCAAATTCATTTTTTGTCTACAGAATTTATAACTTTTATATAGTCCATATCAGTAAGAATTGCTGTTGGTCACAGTGAGTGTTTTCTGCTTATGAGAATACATAAAATATGCATTTTCCAAACCTACCTATAAATGTATATTTATCCAAACCAGTTATGTAATTTGAATGCAAATGTATTTTAAGTCCACAAATTACCTGTCAACATTGGTACATTGTAAAAATGAGGAACGGAATATGCTTACCTTTGAACAACTATTTCACCTCTCTCTTCAAATATATCCATGATATCAGCTCGTAAGAAACATCATTCGTAAAAATCATCATAAGGAAAGGCATACAACTTCTACATAAACACAACAAATATACCAACACAATGGGCTGGTATATGCCATCCCTGGGGATGGTGTCCTAGCAGAAACTCAGTGCTGATCTCCATTGCTGGCAGGTTCAACGCACAGAAATGACTGTGGCCGGGCCAGGCCATTTTTGCTGAGTTGATGTCTATGTACAGTAACTGAGTTCATGCTTCACCTCCGTCCCTGATACATGACCACTTGGTTCATGAGCTGGTAAAGCAATGGCAGGACTGGTTGAGGAGACAGGATGACTGTTATCTATAGAAGGGGTCATCCTACACTTGATTATTAAAATCAGCTTCTGTTGAGGTCACCGTTTTGTGTGCATTTATGTGGGAAACAGATATCTTCACATCCTTCAGTCATATGCAGAAATCTATCCACCTCGAACCCAAATGGTTTGGTCACCACATTTCTAGTCATACTCTTTCCAAGTCCCTAGCAGTCCTACCAGGGCTTTGGCCATGGTCCATTAACTGGCATAGAGTCACATCTTGCCATTTACTAAGTAAAATGTGTGAGCAGGTGCATTGCATGAAGTTCTGATCACTATGAAGATATCTCTTCACCACTCTTCATCAGAGATGTTTAGGAAAAGGGCTATAGTACTGTGGCTGACCACTGTTGGGTGGTACCTGTGTAATATGTACAACCATCCGTAATACAGTTCCTTATCTTCTCCTCTGTCAGTTGATCATAAGGTACACACCATGAGACCATAGGTATACAGTGAGGGACAGAAGGTAGTAAAACAAGAATAGAAACCATAGGTTTTTAGACCACTTCTCCAAGTTAATTATCTCCATGTTGTCACTAATCTCCATAGGACTTCAGGCAATGTGATGTCGCTTCTGACAAAGGTAACTTTAATGTTTTCTATTTTTTTTCTACTATAATACCACTCACTCTCAGGTTAGGAAACTAATGTTGTATTCTGTCAGGTACTAAGCGTAGCTATGCTAATTATGCAATTTGGGACTAGAGGAATGACCGCAAGATAGATACAGAGACCCAACTGGTTTACTGTAAGCTGGAAATTTAAAACTCTATTGTTCACCTGAACTTCACCTTTTAGTTTCTTCTATACTTCTCCATCTGAACTTATGGGGAATAACTCATTTCGCTCAACATCCTTATTTTTACTGCAGATATCCTTCAAGGCTGAGAGTTAAACATGAACTATAATTTAGCCTCTGGCATTGTGAGGATTTGTGTTTGGTTTTTAGAAACTTCAGCCCTATATTGATAGGAGAAAAATTCTCCTTCAGGGCATGCTTGGATACTTTTTAGATTGTTCATGTGTGCGTGTGTGGATCTGGGAAACTGAAACCTCAAGATCATTAAACTCACCGTTTTTCTTTATTACTTTATCCAAAAATGCTAAGAGTAACAAGCCAACATCATTATATTTTTTATTCTTCCAAAAATGTTTGAATGTATTATGCGTAGAGGTATTAAATTGCTTGTATCTCACAGGTGGTAAATAAGGAGTATTAAGTGGTTCTGCATTTTGTATCACTGTAAGCAGTTTACACTGTAATTATTAGCGGTTTCAATTTTAGATATCATCAAAATTAGACAGTCAACTCCAGGAACTACTAAACTGATTAAAATATTCAACTATACAGTTCCATTTTTCTAGAGCCACTCCTGATGTGAAAATGCATATTGGCTTTGCATTGTCTAGAGGAATAAAATCAATAGGGAGAATAAACTATCTATCTCTATATGTATATATATGTATATATAGACAGAGACAGAAAAAGAGAGAGAGAGAGAGAGGAGAGAGAGAGAGTCAGAGAGAGACAGAGACAGAGAGACAGAGAGTGAGATAGAGAGATCCAAAAGATGTACACACATTTCAGGAAGAGAAAAACTTGTGCAAATATTTTAATACTAAATTTACTGAGACATCACAAGATTAATAAAAGTTACCTTTGGACTCTACAGTTGTTAGAAGTGTGCAAAGTGATGGCCATTAACTTTCAGATGTTTGTTAGTATGGAGACTGCTATTCGGGTAACTTTGGTTGTAAGGATCAGCTGTGTATTGGATTTTCTGCAATATACGACATTCTCTAGGGTTATTCATATGAAGGTAGCGTCATCTGTTGAAAAACATCCTACTATCTTTCTTTTTCTGAAGTGTCTATACATTTTTGGTGGAATATATATGTATGCATACACATATATGCAAGAGGATGCATCAAGTAAATTTACAGGATCAGAGGCATGATAGTCCACAATCCACAATGGTTGTTTGCATATGGGAAAGCTGAAGGATTTCACAGCTTCTCAGCCCAAGAAGCTAGAAGCTGCAGAACAAGACAGATTGAGGATGCAGTGCCTACCTGATACTGAAGACCTGGAAGCTTGCAAGAGAGACACTTGTATGAGATTTCACTGGAGAACTGGAGAGCATAGTCTAATCTGCACAAGTGACAGCAGCTGCAAAAGATGCACCTACTGAAGGAGAATGTGGTTTCCCAAGAAATGCAATGGACTTAGTCTTGTCTTCTTTTGTTCCTGCTGGGCAACAAACGCATTGATAGTGTCACCTACAGTTGGGAAGAGTCCTACTCACTCATTGTGCTGCCCTGCATGGCAGTCACCTCTGGAAATGCCCTCCACACACCCAGAAATGTGCTGTACTAATCTCCTAGGCATTTCTTACTCTAATCAAATCAACTTAAAACAACTATCCACCATGCTGACTACTGCGAATACTGATGTAATAATCATTGGAACCCTGTTACGCCTTTAACATATTGACTTCCTGCCCTTGGATATATACCCAGTACTGGAATTGTTGGCCACTTGCTAATTCTCTTTCTAGTTTTGAACAAAAACTTCATAGGGCCTTCCATAATGACTATATCAATTTACATTATCAGCGACAGTATATAAAATGTTTTCTTTGTCAGATTCTTCTAAGCATTTGTCTTTTTAAATTTGTTTTAATATCTACTCTAACAGTGGGGGCGAGATAATATTGTAAAACATTGATTTACATGTCTCTGCTTATTTGTGATATCACACATTTTTCATTTAATTATAGGCCATTATTTATAAGTTGCCTTTTGAGAAACTTTTACTCATACCATTTACTCAGTTTTAAAATTTATATTATTTGGCTTTTCTTACTCTTGAGATTTCAAATTCTTTGTGTATTATAGATATTTATTATTTATTGAATAAATAGTTTCCAACTATTTTCTTTCATTCTGTTGACTGTCTCTTCATTCTGTGGCATTTTTCCTGTAATATGCAGATTTTTAGTTTGATATAATTTTATTTACAGTATTTGATTTTGTGGCACAGGGAATAATAATCTGAAAATCTCTCCAAGATCAAAATATTTCCCCTCTGTTATTCTAGTAGATTTTAAAGTAGTTTTCATATTTAACATATCCTGAGTTTTTTGTGGATGATAGAGCCTGAGTTTATCTTCACTCTTCTACACACAGAAATCTAGTTTTCTCAAGTTTGTTTATTAGAAAGATTGTTCATACTCTAATAAATGTGCTTGGTGTTTCAGTAAAAAAAATCTGTTAGTTATAGATATATTACATTAAAAATGTCAAGTTTATTCTACAAGATATCTTCACCTCATCTTTGCCCAATAATATGCATATCCTGACAATTTGTGAACAAACCAAAAGGAATTGAATGATTTCCCCCCCAGAAGAAAAAGTTTTCCTGAGAGATCTGGAATAAACTGAATATTTCAATGCAGAAAAGTCTGTGTAAGTGTCACCTTGGATAGCTCATAATCCAGTATTTAAGCAGACAGAAGACTGAAGAGGAAAGTAAAACTGTGTTGAGTAAGCTCTAGACTTTGCAGTGTTATGAGAAATGATGATTTTTTTTGTAAAGATGTAAGGGATCGGTATCAATAAACTGCTCCAAGTTCATCACTGGATAATTTGTTTTATAAATATATTCAAGTGGAAAATTTGGAAGATTAAATAATAAGAGTAAAATGAGCAATTTGCATTTATTTAAAAGAAGAGTTGGAAAACATAATACTCATTTTATATACAATATAATTTAGTATATAACAGAGACTTTCTATGTGTACACTTAATTGGTTTTTATAGCCTCCATATTATGGGAAACCTAGAAAAATCACAATTTCTACTTTTGTGCCCTGGTACATTCTACAGAAATCCAAATTTTCTGTGATTTTTAGAGACATCAATTTTTATACCTTTCTTTGTAGATAGAACCGATATTTATCAGTTATACAACTGACTTGGAAAACAAACAAAATAAAGCGAAGAAAAATAAAGCACACTCTCATCTATGTCATGATTAGTTCTCTTGGCCAATGTTTGTGCTGCTTGAAAATTGCTAAGGATATTTTTCCCTGTTGAAGCCAGATTACAATGTGCTCTCACATTGTTCTGGTTAGAATCTAAAAGATTGTGGGTTTCTCCTCTATACACTCTTCAGTATGAAAAAAAAAACATTTTTCTCAAACTGTACCACATTGTACTACCTCTTATCTTTTCCCAGAATATGAAACTCTTAAATTCAGATACTGGTAAGAAATCTCGCCCTTTGTCCAGCAAAGGCAGATTATTAAGGAACTGCTAGAACTCTAATTCAACAACAACAAAAACCCTGCCTCCCTCTTTGACTCCCAAAAGAAGACTCATTGACTGTGGAATTTCCTTTGCCCTGGCACACGGCTGCAGACACTGGTCTTGTCCCTCTTCCCTCAAGGGTCCTATTAAGGAAGCATTTCCTGCCTCAGTTTATGAAAGTCTATGTTATAGAAATGCTCTAGTTTATAATTGTCTATATCAATGCACCCCAACTTAGTTTTAGAAAAGGCGTAATGACATAATAATAACTGTGACATGTGACTTACATTGTTTGATTTAATCAGAACTATAAGAATTTAAGAATTGATACTGGAGGCAGACAAAAATGGGAATTAATAAATGACTCTTGATTTTATAAATAATGATAGTTACACAGCATGTTTTTAAATAAAAATTGTCTAATTGGACTTTCACAAAATTTTGGAAAAATATGTTAACATAGAAATCTGGGGTTTTGAATTTAAAATTATAGTTAGATGTTTGAATTTTCCACATTTTATTTAAGTCAGCACCACTTATCTTTATAGTTAGTCAGAAGTACTTATCAATCTTTTGCTGACATTTTATATGGGTTTATTACTTAAAGTTTACACAGCTAGAAAACATTGAGTTTAATAGTAATTTTACATATGCAATCTTTTATCTCACAAATAGAAAAATATCAGCACATTTCAGAATAAAAGTTAACTAGCAAAAGGATTTTCTTACTAGTTTTGCTTTGCTTTTAACATAAAAATGAGTTTGAAACATTTTTTGATAGTTGTATCACAGTGATGAAAACTTGATTTCAATCAGGCTGCAAATGTAGATTATGTGCATGAGGATTACAAAATAGAAATTTATATTATCAGCAAAAGTATTTTTATGTTATTCTATTATTCTATGATTCTGAAATTAAAAAAATACTTTGATATCTAGCAGACTGGCTTTTAATTTTAATTTTTATCTGTATAACCTTAGGTTGTTAGTTTATAATTGTGCATTTTTATGCCATCATCATTTTTAAATTACAGATTAATATTTCTGTGCTTTTTTGATTGTTTATCTCGATGGTTATATCCTTACATTAACTCAGGATGAATGGCTACACAGATGCGTAGATGACAGATAAATACATGGCTTGGAAAGACTTTGTTAAGTGTCAAATTATTTTTCTCCATATTTCTTAAGTAAAAAACACTTAACAATTTGACTATTTTAAAATTAATGGAACATAAATGATATTAGTGTCACTGAATGAGACAGATGGAAAAGAACAGAACCCCAAAACTGGTAGTATGTCATTAAGACTGGAAATAGTGTTTAAGACATTTCTGTAAATGCCCCATGTCAGTAATTTATCCAATTTGATTCATTAAATTCATTCAATGAGGACCAGAGCCAAAGTTGTCAGAAAAACATTGTCTCCTGTCTGTCTCTTTATCATCTATGACTAGAACTGTTGCTATATTTTATATAATCTTATGACAAAGACTTTACTATTTATAAAACTTTTTTAGTTTATAGTTCCATTGCTTGTCTTTTTCTAATTTTTTCATTTTTTATAAATATGTTAAAGGTTTTTGAATCAGTGAAAACTATCAATAGTACATCCTTGATTTAACACTCTGTTTCAAATTGTACATACTAAAGAGATATGAATAATAAAAAAATATAAACAATGAAAAAGCCACCTACTTAGGCCCTCAAAACATTTGGGCTGGAGTAGTAAATGAAAAGAGAAAGAAATATTACTCAAAAACATTCAAAATACTTGCCCATCCAGTTTTACCTTTATAATAAGTGGCAACACATGTAATGATTCCATATTCTGTTGAAGACAGCAATCCTAAAACTGAAAAGTAGTCATAGGTTTAACAGGTTTGTGAGACATTCTCAAATGTCAAAAACATTAAGAGAAAGTGTAAAATTACCTGTAGAAAATCAAGTTCGTTTTAAGAAATTGTAGCATGTTTTATACTGAAATAATACCAGTGAATAAATACCAGTGAATAAATTCAAGAAAGCTTATTATTTTCCAACTATGCTTTATTATTAATAAGATGATTAACATTTTGTGCTAATTAAATTCTCTTTTTAATAGAGATATTATCGTAAATCTTATTTACATTTTAGCTAAAATCTACATTAAGCTATCTTACTGTATAGCACCTACTTTGTTTAAAGGTTAATTTGTTTTGGCATTTCTATTAGTTTGCTATGGTCTGTTCTCTAACCACAAAAATTATAAGATCAACTCTTTCAAAATTAGTTGTATCTTATTCTTAGCCTATTAAAATTAATATATTTTCTTAGTCATCACTAAATAGGATAATAAATATAATGATAGTCAGAACAATTAATTGATGATGAAAATGTTACCTTGAAGTAATAGGTATTTGTTTTGAAATATGTCATTTTAAACCAATTTGTACATTAAAAACTGACAACCTCAATAAATTATATAATTTTTGAAGATCTGACCCACACAGTAATTGATGAATACATTAATGATATATGTTTTTGAAAAATATACAGGGAAATTTTAAAAGTTGGTATTTCTTAGTTGAATTATATATTTCAGAAAAAATACAAAGATCTCAAGACACACAATATATATGTCAACAAACATTGTTATTAACATTTGGCTAATAACTCATAATTAATAGTGTTACTTTACTTACATTAGGGCTTACTGAGAATTCAAAAACTTCATAGTTAAACTGCATGTTATCAAACTCATGTATCTCAGTTGAAACACTGAATAATAGTCATATAATTTTTGGCTATGAAATGTCAACTAAAATGGCTTCCACTAGCTATATCCAACAAATATTACCTAAATATTCATTAGTTATTTAGTTACATAGATTATGCCTTTAAACATCATCAGTGCTGGGGGGGCTTTCTTTTGAGGATTGTCTCACATGCTTAGGAGGCTGAGAAGTCTCCACCTCTAAGCTGGAGAATTAGAAAGTAAGTAGTTTTTTCCAAGTCCATTCCAAAAGCCTGAGAACTTGGAAGCTGGAGTGTAACTCTCATTCCCAAACCAAGGGCCTAAGAACAAGGAGTCTAGATGTCCATGGGCAGGGGAAGATAGATGTCTGAACTCAAGGAGGGAGAGAGAATTCATACTTCTTCTGCCTTTTTGTTCTATTCATCCCTCAGTGGATTGAATGACACACACTGGTGATGGCCGATCTTCTTTACTCAGCCTACTGATGCAAAGGTGAACCTTTCTGTGACACCCCCTCTCAGACATGCTCAGATGCGACATCTTAGTAGCTATCTGGGCAGCCTTTATTCCCTTCATGGTGACCATACAACTCATCTTCACAGGCACAGTTTCCCTGGGTATGTTGAGAGATGAATGCCTTGGATTTGACATGTCTTTCTTTTTGTTTTTTACATTTTTGAATTAGTTTTTCAACTTTTATTATCTACCAGTACATGTTTGTGGTGCAACATAGCCACATTTCACGTGGGGAGTTGGCACATGTACATTGCACAGCTCAGTTTTTCCACCCCTTTCCCTTTCTCTCCCTCACCTCGCCCTTCGTCTCTTGGTCCACTTCTCATTTGCGAAAAAAATCTGTCTCCCTGCTTCCCTGCTATGTATCTTTTACCTTGCTCTTTGTCTATATTTTGAGTTGCTTATATAAAAGAATGTATGCAGTATTTTAGCTTATATGTCTGCTATGGTGGCATCAGTCTTACCCATGAAGAGTTCGCTGTCATGACCTCATTAGCTGCCAAAGCCTCATTTTGTATTCTGGCCCTGGAGACTGAACCTCAGATCTTCACACTGAACTACATCCCCAGCCCCTCTTCTACTGTATTTTCAAGATAGGATCTCACCAAATTATTAAGTTACTTTGACTGGCCTTGAACTCATGACACCATCACACTAGGGGTTAGGATTTCAATATACAAATTTTGGGAAGACATAAACTTTCAGTTTATAGCAAAATGTATATACGGTTGTCCAAAAGTTGCTGGGGATGTATGTGAATCCTTGTTTTCACAGAGGGGAATAATCTTTTCAGTGTGGTACTCAGGGCCACTCATTAGTAACAACCACTGCTAAAACAGACAGAAGCTTCTGAATCCATTCAAACAAATGCTACCGAGACACAAATTTGCATTGCTACAGTGAGTCTTAAAGAGAGAAATTTGTCCAGCCACAATTGCAAATATTTGTATCTGGACCTTTCCTATACCAGATCTGACAATGTACCCATCAGTATTAGAAGCTAAATAAAAGTTTCTTTGCTTCTGATCCTGAGGCTATCACTGCATGAAAACTTTGTGACTAGTGTCAAGTTTGAAGTTTTTATCTCATGGTGGAGGCAATGCTACACTGGGCATTGAACGTACCTGCTCCCCACAGGTTGGCAGCATCAACCCTTCAGAGCAAGATGGGGAATATCAGTGTTGTTTTACATCACTAGACATTTGTTCTGTTTATCACATTTCTGTTACAGCTGATTTGACTGATTGTAGTTGCTCATTGTGCATCTTTAAGAGTAACTTGGAACTCCACTGTGTCTTGTGGTGATATTTTTTTCCTTACCAGTAACGCAGAGTCAACTGATTGTTATATTTTCTGTATAAGGTATTGGATTTAAACTGTTCTGAATTTTACCTGCCTTGGTTCTCTTGTTAGAATGGCATGGTTGACATCACAAGGATCATAGCCAACTGGTAGAGCACATTGCTTAAAGAAACACCCTAGAGTGTCTTGTAGATGCACATACACCAAAGCAGGCTATACAAGTTTTCTGTGTATTTTGTATAAAGGAACTTCTATCTCAAACATGGGTGCCTTTTTAAGAAATGGTTTCTGTGCAAATGGAGTGATTGGGAAAATAGGGGAAATAAAATGGCTAGAATGAGTAGTTTTGATTTACAGAAGTGAAGTGAAAGTAATATGTCCATATGCTTAAAGTAAAAAGAAAGGAGAAGAGATAATAATGGTGCGTGTTACTGTAAAAAAAAAAAAAAGCCTCTGGAGATTTTTTTCAAGTCAAAAAATGCCTTCGTATATGGAGGACATTGCCACTCTGTGCTACAGATTATTGTAAGTACTCTTTGGGAAGCGCAAACAATTATAGAAAATCATTTCTTTCTAGGTTCATAATTTATACCTTCGTCTTATACTTATGTGGAAGCTAAGCATTACCCTGCCTATCTCTTAGACATTTAGCTGTACTTCAAGAGTCAACATGAGAGAGCTGCAAGTGTTCAAGGAAATACTACAGTAGATTAAGCAGCATACGCATGAATACAGTGATTTCTTACATAGAAGAGCACCGTAGAAGGATAAAAAACATATTTCTATACAACTGCTGGACAGTTCTGTCCATTAACAGAGTCATCCATTCTATATATATAAAAAAAACTTTATATGAAATTCGTTCCTGATTTCATGTAGAGTGTTCGTGGCCTCACTTCTGCCCTGAAAGACAGTGGGGGAAACCTCAACTCACTGATCAAGATTACTGTGGATTGGAAAACCGCCCTCGCATTTTTTTTTGTGAATGAGACATAGTCTACATGATCACTAATCAAGACACCTATATTTAGTTTAATCTTTTGGACCAAAAGGAAAGATCAAACAACAATTTGTGGAGGATGCTACATGACTTTCTAAGGTAGACTTTGAATACTTATTTATTTATTTGTTTTTTACTAGTGGCAACTGTCTCCTTGTAAGCACTGATGATGTTCAAGATTTGCCTCATCCAAACTGATGAAAGTTCCTCCCAGTTTGTTGGTCATATTTATCAGAATTATAATGGATTGGGACACTTTTGGAAAAATGCCATAGAAGCCAAAGTGGCGTGTAAACGACAGACAGATTTACAGGAGTCACCTTGGGCCTCTTGCACTTCTGCATATCTAATAAGCAGAGACACTACCTTTGCTCTAAACTATCTTATAAAGGATATTTGTATAGTAAACAACCTTGAATAAGGAGATAATTATGACTCTTTGGGGGAAAAATTTTTAAAAATTGCTTAAAAATTTAAAAGATAGAAGTAGTGTTTCCCTTTAGAGATGCCTAATACTCATTATAATTTTTTTTTTAGTTTAATAAGTGCAGTTATTTTCCTGTAATGGAACTCACTACATATTCAAGTGTCACCTGACCCTCTCTTCTTTACTCTGTGGCAATAGGAGCAGGAGGAATCAACAATATAATACTTTGGAAGTTAAAGTGCTAAAATAGAATACTATGAGAATTTTAGTGTTATTGCTGTGCATACCCTTTTCTTTCTCATGAGTCTTGTGTTTTTCAGCACCCACAAAACTATGACAGGCTAACTTACTAACTTGCAGGTATGGTGAAATTTCACATCCATCACAGTTGTTGAGAGTTTGTACAGTTAACTACTCTTAATGGATTCAAAACTTTATCATCACAGGCCACTTGGTCAGATGGTGTTGTTTTTCATCTAATTTTAACCTGTGGATTCTACTTAACCTTCAAGTCAGTCAAGCTGCTATTTGAATTTAGTTTTAAGGTTTAAAAAGAAAATGGAAACTCACAAAGAAAGCTATTGTGCTTTTCCATCTTATTTTTAAATGGCATAATCCAAAACAATCTATTTTATTACTCTATTACCAACATAGTAAAGAACAATAAAGTTATGGCTCTGTAAGGAAGGATGAGGAAAAAAAAATTGAATGAGGAAGATTTGACCTGAAGTTTTTGGCCCTAATGCAAGGAAAACTTAGTTGAATTATAATGTAGCAAAAGGCTTAGAATCTGTGTTCTCATAAAATAAATAATTTTTAGTGTGAAAGTAGGAAACATTAAGATGAAAATACCATGAGCATCAGCGAAATATATGATGTGGGCTGCAAGAGGAGTCAAAAGGATTTTAATTCTCCGAGGAAATTAGCTACATGTTATATCCTGGTGACAGCCAATTCTCCAGAAAGTGGCATATGATGCTGCAGATTTTTGTCAGGCGCAAAAAATAACCCCAATATTTGTGTTTTGACTTGTAGGAACAATTCCCTTCTTAGAACTTTTCCCTTTCTGTCTATTCTCTTAACCTGATAATCTTCCTTAGCGCATCACTGAATTAGAAGTGCAAAAACTTGCTGTTTACTGCACTGCGCAGATGAGTTAATGATCCTGCTCTTGTGTCTTCTGGGAGACGTTTCTATCTCAAACTCAGGTTTTATGCACAAAAACAAGCTCTGAACTTTGGGGTAAGGTCTGAAGGTATAAAGCTTTTCTGCTTATGATTGACTATTATTTTTTCAATGTTTTTGCTTTTTGGGGGGAGAGAGTGGTAGGAATTACTATTGGCTTCAGCCAATCAGGCTACCTTAACTCTTTTGTATTCTACAATCTCTTCAACTGGTTGAGAATATAGACTGGAGACAAAGATTAAAAAGATGTGGTAGTTTTTTACAATGGTGTATTTATAAAGAAGGATAAACATAAGGCCTTTATAGGTAAATGAAGGCAATTTGAGACCACACTCGTAAATGAAATAAATGAAACTCGCAAGTGTAAATCTCGTATTGTCTCCATAGTGATAAAAAGAAAAAAACTGAAAGAGTAATAAGATCCAAATTGTACAATAGATATTGTGAAAATGAAAGGGAAAGAAAGTGCTCAAAAGGAGAGAACAACAGGGATAGGGGAAAGGAGAAAAAGAAGAAGGGAAAAGATTTTATGTATATAAGTACACATACATATATATATATATATATGTATACATATGCAAGATAGATAACTATACTACTAGTTTCTGTAAGCTCATCAAAAAGAGCAGTTTGTGTTTTCATTGTTCAAGTGTTTGATCATTTTTTTCATGCCTAAATCTTGTAATCTGAACAATTTCTTTTGAGATAACAATATGCAATATATTAACTAGTGTTAATTTCCTTCTATTTTTTAAAATTCCTGCATTTTTATCCTTTGTTTCGTTTTGCTATAAAAAAAGGAAAAGAAAATTGTGGACAGTTTTGGCTTAGAGACTTTGTGTCTTATGTGTATACAGTAGCATTGTCTATTAGACCAATTGAAAGCTTTTCAATGTCCTTGCTGACACACCTTTAATTTTGAACGATTTTATTATTTGTTAAGGGCCAGGCCTCCATAAATTTAGATGTTTAGTTATAGTTGCTGCTGTTGTTTTAATAGAAAAGAAAATCATAATAATGATATTTAGGATATATCTTTTATTGGTTTGTTTTTTGTCTAGCTTATCAATCTCATTGCAACATTCTTCATTTGCATTGACAAACACTGTTCTCAAATGCTTGCTTAACCTGCTAAAAATACAGTATTGAGTTAAAAAAGAACTTGGACAACTTTTAATCATTTTTGCCTGATTTTTGTCTTCCTTTAAAAATTATACTTGGAAAGAGGAAATTAATTTTTACCCTAGAAGTGTAAGACATTAATGCTCAAGGGAGAGAAATTAATGACTAACCTGAATCACAACAGCATGTATCACACTGAATGAAGTACAAAACCACTTAGTAGAGAAAGCATCAGCAAAAACAAAAATAAAGTGGAGGAAGAGGAGAAGGAGAAAAAGGAGGAGGAGGAGGAAGAGGAGAGGAGAAGAGTAAAACAGGAAAATTGGTAATAATTCAAAGGCAAGCCAAAACGACTTGCATAAAGAGAACAAAATAAATGTTTTGATGAATATATTTACAAAGAATTCCTCTAAAATTTACAGCTACCCATGACAAAAGATAGTTGATATTAGATATTCGCTATTAGTTTTCTTCATAGTATATCCATTAAGTAGGTTTCAGTGAATTATCCTTTTGAAGCTGATTGTAATAAATCCTAACAAAATCATATTAATATAGAATCTAAAGATGGGAGTATTTTGGGGTTAAAAATAAGGAAGTTAGTAACTTGTCATTTAAACTTCACTGTCTAGGATTCTGTTTAACTGTTGTATGTAAGTGACAAGGAATAAAAATAAATTATTTTTTATTCTAGGAGTAGTTAAAAACATGCCTTAGAGGCTAAATTAATAAATTTCGATATAAAATTCTGAAAACATATTACAGAAACTAGCTACAAATGTTCAAAAATAAAATTGAATCCATTGGGAAAAAACAGAAAAATGCAGATAATTATTTTTTAAAGTACAAGAAAAGAAGGTACTCCCAGTGGGGAGCAATAAATCAAAAGGACCTAAAAAAAAGCAGAATATATTTTATAAACCTACAGGAACAAATATAACAACCTTCATAGAGCATAAGAAAATGGGGGTGTTACAGGGCAGAGAAACTGAAAACAGAAGCAAAGAAATGAATACAGTGAAATTAAAAATAAAAAGCTAACTATAATAAAAATAATGCTAGGAATACTCATAACAATAATAGCAGCAAAGGCAAACGTATTTAAACTTTTAAACACCTTTGTGATAATCAGGGAAATTGCAGTTGAAAATAATTTCTTTTAAAATCCATTCAAACAAGAATTGCCTTCACAAGATTATTGACATTTAAACATGCATTCTTAAATATATTTTATTTTGACCTCTGTTTTTAAAAATAGTGTACTCTAAAATATTCGATCAAAAAAGACAGATGAAGGAGAAATATAATCTCCATGATTATAATGAAAGAAAAGTTTTCCAGCATCCTTACACATGATCAATATATTAATTATTGTAAACAAAAATCAGTCTCATAAAAAGCACATTTATATTCTGGCTGACACTGTGATTCTAGCAACAGGAAACATTTTAGAGAAACTGTAAAAATGTTGAAATGTTTTGGCTATTGCATACTGTTACATGCAAGAGAAAGATAAAAGCAGGAGTGTATGTTTTTTGTCCTTAGTGTGGTCTATCATACAAACTGTATTCAAAACTGAAGTCAAGCGGGGCGTGGTGGCGCATTCCTTTAATCCCAGCACTCAGGAGGCTGAGGTAGGCGGAGCGTTGTGAGTTCAAGGCCAGCTACAGTGCGAGCACAAGGCTGACCTGAGCTACACAGTGTGACCCTGCCTCAAAAAACCAGGGCTGGGAGTTTGGCTTAGTGACTTAAGTGCCTGTCTGACAGGTTTGAGGTTGTGAGTTCAATCCCAGGTGACACAAAAAATAAAAAAATAAAAAAAAATAAAAAAATAAAAAAACTGAAGTCAAACCTAATTTTCATTATGCTTACAGAATTGTAAAAAACATACTATTTCTCTAATTTTTTTTTAAATTAGCAGGACTCCCCTATTGATATATTCAGGTTTGTTTCTTGTTTATCCAGCTATCCTTAGATTAAATTGAGTTACGTAAACTCCCATAGTGTTTGAATTCACAGCTATGATTTCTTCATATACGACCTGCACACAGATGCAAAGACAAGAGTCAATGTATTTTAAAGCAGTGTAGCATCCTCTTTTTATTTTTCTAGAGTTGCTTGTAATGATTTAATTTAGAAGCAGTGATAGCAGTTTAGGTATAAACTCTCACAGGGAACATCTTGTATTTTATAGAAGGCCTTCAAGAGAAACGATGATTGTGACATTTTGTCTCTGGAATGAAAGAAAAATGATGAAGACATTTATGTGATAACACTGAAAGATTTTGAATAGAATTGATTATATTAAATAATTTTGTTTAGGATTAACCACAAATTTAAAAATAATTTCTAGATAGCCAAGGAATTTTTCATTTTGGGTCAGTTTATTTGTGGAAACAGTAAATAAAAAACTAGAAACCAGTGATTAATGCTTGCAGGAAAGGTTTATAAGGAGATTTTCTTTCACTTAAGAGAGCATCCTGGAGGCTCTGAAATGCTTAGAAAAACCAAGAAATGTTTTGGGGAATCCAGAAGATACAGAAATTATGTAGACATGGAAATAATGAAGGCTTAAGGCTTCATGCACTCAAGATCCCACAGTGGAGGAATCATGTGGGTCTTTCTGGTGTTGAATGAAATAAAGAGAAAATGACAAGGAATGAGAAATAAACTGGTGTAGAACTAAAACACACACAGTCATTTAAAAGCTTTCATGATGAGAAGTTTTAAAAGACACACATGTAAAATTCAATTTAAGGGCTGGGAGTTTGGCTCAGCGGCTTAAGCACCTGCCCTGGCAGGTGCGAGGTTGCGAGTTCGATCCCTGGTGCCACAAAAAAATAAATAAATAAATAAATAAATAAAATTCAATTTTAAGTTAGTGCACATAGTATACAATATTTTAACCCTCTGGAGAGTAATAACAAAGAAAAATAGAATTTATTGATAAAATATTAAAGGGAAGGAGACAAGAGGTAAACGTGTACTAGAAAATTATGCATTTTTAAAGAAGTAAGACAAAAATAGAGAATAAAATTCAAAAGAAAGAGAATATGGAACATGTGCAAAAATTTTTTTTCTGGGAATCTCTATACATAAGGTTAGGAAATATACTCTGATATTAATGGAATATTCCAAAGGAGGTGAAAGTGTTATCTTCAAATATTAATAAAAGGGGACCATGACCATATTAAAGACCGCAGTGATATGTCCTCCGATCACTGTGTAAGACTGAGGCCAGTCAGGCATGGAGGCACAGGTCTGTAATCCGAGCACCCAGGAGACTGAAGCAGGAGGATGCTGTGAGTTTGAGGCCAGCCTGGGCCATGTAGTAAATTCAAGGTCAGGCTGAACTACATAATGAGTAATCTCAAAAAAGAAAAATTTTAAATAAAAATTTTAAATCAACTAGATGAAAATATAAATATGAAAACTTCACCTGTAATGCTATTATTTTAAAGGCCATTTCTACTCATCTTCTTTGTTTCAGATGAAATATGGTCTGACTTGTAGAGTCATTTAATCTTCACAGTTTGTGTTCTCCTGACTCCAATAAAAAAAAAATCTAGTGAAAAATGTGAATTTTTTATTTATTTATTTTTTTGTAGCACTGGGGATTGAACTCACAACTTCACACCTGCCAAGCAGGCACTTAAGCCCCTGAGCCAAACTTACAGCCCTAGTTGTTTGAGACAGGGTCGTGCTAAGTAGTTCAGGATGGCCTTGCGCTCGCGTTGTAGCCCAAACCGGCCTCAAACTCACAATGCTCCTCCTACCTCAGCCTCCCAAGTTCTGGGATTAAAGGCGTGTGCCATCACACCTGGCTAAATGTGTATTTTTAAATAAAAATAACAAAATAAAATTTTAGAAATAAATATTCAACACATTATAAATAAATTAATCAAGCCAGGCATGGAGGTGCATGCCTGTAATCCTAGCACTCTAGAGGCTGAGGCAGGAGGATCGCCGTGAGTTTGAGGAAAAACTGGGTGATATAGTGAACTACACAGTAAGACATTGTCTCAGAAAACCAAAATAAATTATTTTAATTAGTTAATCAAAGTTTATCTCAAGCATTAGGAGATACTCAGGAAAACAAATAATGTTATAAATACTCTTTCATCTGAAGACAGTAATGTGTAATTTCTCTTGGCATTACTGTGTTTATATCAGTTCTCTAAAAAAGGTTACCACTATCACATGCTGTGAGATTATTGTGCAATTTATCACAAAGGATAGAGTGTGTGATCAAAATTCAGTACTTCTTAAATGATACATTCTTCTGTAAGTCCATCAGGAATTCTTATTTGAATAATGTGAAAAGTTCAATGCTTGCCAATATTCAGGGCAAAATTCACTCGTACTTAATTTGCATGACGAGTGACATCAGAGGGAATATCCTCCAAGTTTTATGAATTATACTTGCATGATGTCTGACAGTAAAACATTTAATTTGACATTTAACTTCTTTCATACAAGTGCACACTAGTATAAAGAGGACTATAACGCAAGAAACAAATGATGGAGAATGTTGAAATGAAAATTTACATTTTTTTTCTAAATTTGTAAAACAGAGACAAAGGGGATCCAAGTATCTGCAAGTATTCTCCAAGTTTTGTGCAAGAAGCAGAGTCACTTTAATTACTTATAGGAAGCATGTTCATGTAGGAAAATGACGTATAACATTTATTAGACACGAGAAGGAATTAAGGCAGGAGTATCGCAGGGCTTGGGAGAGCAAGTTTTCCAGGAGATTTCCATGTATCTCAGGGGTTTGTACATGGAAAGGTTCTGTGTCTAAACCAGAGAAGTCTGGGTACAATCTCTCATTAGCCATTTGCTGAAATCAATGCCTTGATCTCAGGTGTCTGAGAAAATAATGATTTCCCCTATGTCTCAATATTTTGCGAATGCCTCTCCTTGTCTAAAATTAACTAGAATCCTTCAAGGAATTCATTTTCTTTGATGAATCACAGGTATTTATGTTCCTGTGGTAGGATGATACCTAATATCAACTAATACTATCTGAAAACTGAATAATATACACTATGACTTTGTAAACATGTGGGAACACTTTGAAGTGTCAGAGAATTATTACAGTTGTAAAAATAGTTACCATAATCACTGCTTTTAAAAAGCTTGTTTCTTAATAGCATATATAATCATAAACTCATACATTTACAATAAAACAAGTAACCAATCTCTTTGGTATCCATGAATTGACTGAATAAAGAATGTAAACATAAAGCTTATTCAGAATTGCATTCATTTTTATTTTTAATTTTAATAATTTTCATTAAAATATATTTGTAATACATAATAATTACATACATCATGTAGATTTGGTGCACTTACATCATATTTCTGAATGCTTTCATTTTCAAAAGAACATCTATAAATTAAAGATTAAGATTAGAAACAATACATGCTTGCTTGCTTGAAGGAAGTAGAGAGATTAGGAACGAATAATTAATTTGAAATCAGTATGAGGGAGTTTTTCATCACATAACTTTTCATAAAGTGTATTACTATAAATGCATTCCCCATTGACACATAAACATCTGAAAATGTATGACTTTTTTCATGTTTAGTGATTATTTTTTCTGATGGAAACCTTCACAGGTGCACGTAGGATAAATTCTTAAATGTGAAATGGAATCAGAGGCACCTTCAAAGTGTAGTTTGCTAAAAACAAAAACAAAATCAATTAAATAAAAACAACATCAGCAACACCTGGGAGTTAGTTCACAAAGCAAAATATTGCTCTCCACCCCAAATTCCAGGGTTGGATCTCAGAAATCAGTCTCCTAGAACTCTAGTTGATGTTTATGCTTGCTAACGTAGAAGTTTCTTACACATTATGTATAAAGCTTCCTCTTGAAGACTGACACTAATTTACATTTTTGGTAATGTATTCTGTATACAATACCAATTTTGATATTTTTACAACATTTATAAATGAAAAATGGTACCATAATTACACTTTACCTTTAGTTGCACTATGACTATGAAGGACACAAACATTTTACATCTTTAAAAGCATTTATTTCTCTTTCTATATTCTAATGATGTAGACTTTTTATATGTAATATAAATTAAATAGTATTTTAAATCCACTTTTTGTCACATTTAATATTTAAAGCCAATTTATATGAAAATTATCTATGTTACTGTACGTGGTTGTAGAACATTGATTCTCACTTATCTTAGCCAAATTTTAAAAATGGATATTGTTTGGTTTTAAAATAAAACTGCAGATGAGCATATTCTATCAGATGTTCTATCATATGCATTTTGCTAAATATAACAACATGGTGTTTTGGTATAGATTTTTGGACTGTAACTGTTAATTCATTCAGTTCACATTCATCCAACTTTGTAACATATTATCAAAGAGTATTTTAAAGATATCGTACAGTTTTACTCACCTTTCAAAAGTGTACAATATTTCTTAATTACTCTAGATCCTTGACAACACTTGTTGTATCAGCCTTTTTAATTTTAGTCATTCTTGTGGTATGAACTGTTAATTGAATTTACCTTATGACTAATAAAGTTGCACACCTTTTCATGCTTAATTTTAATATTCTTTTTAATGAGATGCTCTTTCTCTAGGGAAACTCATAGTCAATGACTGGCTAATATGGAGGTTACAAACACTTGGCCTCATTATTTCAAATTGGAGAAAACTCTAAGGGAATATTCTAGCTCCAAAGCACTTGACGAAATTGAACAAGGCCTATGTTGCAATTGCTCTGCAGTTCTTTTTCTATCTCTGATGAGTTCTGATTCTTTCAGCTGTGGAATATTTGGAATAAATATTCCAAAAAGCACTTCCCAATGAAACAACTGAATGAATTCTCTATCTTAGCATATCATTCCCAGGAATCCTGATTTATTGCCAGTTTGTTGCAGGAATGGTCTTAGGAAGTCAACTTACTATTTTTATTTTCTTTTAGTTTTCAAATCAGGATTGTCTATTGGAAAACTGTAATTAATGATCATACCTCTGGGTGTTGACAGAGGTTTTTTTTTCTTTTTTTTGCAGCACTGGGGATTGAACTCACAACTTCAAGCCTATCAGACCGGTGCTTAAAACACTGGGCCAAACTCCCAGCCCTCGTTTTTTGAGGCAGAGTCACACTATGTAGCTCAGGCCGGCCTTGCACACACGTTTTAGCCCAAGCTGGCCTCAAACTCACAATGTTCCTCCTACCTCAGCCTCCCAAGTGGCTGACAGAGTATTGATGTCACTATTTGTCACATTTTGTAATGATGTAATTGCAAAACCTATCAGTGGACACGTTAATGTGAGATATTTGGATAGAAATGCACTGTATCCTAGGACTTTTAAAGTAATTAATAAATAAATATAGGTAATTTTGAACTATTTGGCTGCTAATAATCAGTGTACCAGGTGAAAATACTCATAAGCGAAGTAAATAAGACTCATATATGTAAACATCGTATTTTCTCCATAGTGTTAGAAACTGAAAGAGCAAATACGATTCGAAACAGGAAATAGATATTGTAAAAGGGAAAGAAACTGCTCAAAAGGAAATAACTGAGATGTGGGAGAGGAGAAAAGAAGGAAGGGAAAAGAATATATATATATATATATATATATATATATATATATATATAGAACCACACACAAGATAGTTAAGATAATTGTACTACTTATTTTTATTAGTTCATTGGAAAGAACAGTTTGTGCTTATATTGTTTGAACAATTTTTTATTCCTATATCTTGTAATCTGAGAAGCTACTTTGATGATGACTATACACAAAATATTTACCACTTTTAATTTCTTACTTTGTTATTTTGAAATTCTCTATCATTGTTTTTATTGCTTTTTCTCTTTAAAATAAAAAAGGGAGATTCAAGGAACTGGCAGCACCACACTCAGAGGTGCACTCCACCTAGCTGCCTGGGTCCTGGAGGTTCTGGACTCCCCCCAGCCAGGAGCAAGGCCCCAGAATCATACACTGGGGATGTACTTTGGCCAGTCCCACACTCTAGAATCTCTGAACTACTCCCAGACAGACACAAGGTCCCAGTAGTACCATACTCCAGGGACCTAGTCCACCTAGCCACCTGGGTCCTAGACGTTCTGAACTCCAACCAGTCAG
>RJWM01015065.1:0-11535 GCA_004363535.1 Dasyprocta punctata
ACTTCACTTATTAATTCATCTACTGGGCTTGAAATTTTTTATTATATAGGAACATTGAATACAATTGTGTTTTTTAAAATATAGGTTATTACCTATGTAATCTATAGTGTGCTTTCACAGTTTTATGTTATTTGCAAAAATATTTATCTACAGTTCATCTTTTTATTATTGTTTTAATTTGCAATTCCCTAACTATATGTGAGGCTGAATATCTTTTCATATGCTAAATTTTCATCTTTGTGTTTTCTCTGGTGAAATGTCAATTCGTGTCTTTTGCTCATTTTTAAATTGGGTTGTTCATTTTCTTACTTTAGAGTTTTAAGTATTCTCTACATATTTTGGATACAAGTTCTTTATCAAATGTGTGTTTTGCAAATATTTCTCACAGTCTCTGGTGTGTCTTTTTATTTTCTTGATAGAGTCTTTGCAGAAGAGAAGTATTTAATTTTAATGGAATTCAGTTTACCATGTCTTTCATGGAAAAACCATTTTTGTTCTATTTAAAAAGTCATCGCCATGCTCATGGTTACCCAGATTTTCTCTGCATTACTGTGCCAGTCAGTTTACTGTCACTATTACAAAATACCTGAGGTAATTAACTTATGAATTGAGAAAATTGATTCATTTTATAGTTTCTAGTCCATTGCTTTTAAGCCTCTGGTGGGGTACTGGATGGCAATGACAGGGAATACATGACAGAGAAAACTACTTACCTCATGACTCAGAACAAAAGAAAAAAACTAGAGCCCCCCAATCCATTTTGAAGGCATGTCCCTGTTTCCCTGAAGACCTACCACAAGGCACCTCCTCCTAATGGATCTACAGTCTCTCCAAACCACCACCCTGAGGACAAATCCTCTAATACAAGGACAATAAAGACCAAAAACTATAGCAGGTATTTTCTAAAAGTTTTACAGCTTTACTTTTTATGTTTGTACATATGTTCTATTATGAGTGTTACAAGTTTGTTTTCATAAAAGTTATAAGGTTCTTGTCTTAGATTTGTGTGTGTGTAAATGACCAATTTTTCCAGCATTATTTCTTGAAAAGATTGTGTTTTTGCTACATTGTTCCTTTGTCAAAAATCTGTTGACTATATTTTTATGGGTCTATTTGTGGGCTTTCTATTCTGTCCCATTGATCTATTTGTCTACCACACTGTTTTGATTACTTTAGTTTTATAGTAAGTCTTAATGTTGGTTGAGGTCAGTTCTCTAACTTTATTGTTCTTCAAAATTGAGTTGGTTATTCTGGTTTTTTTTTTCTCTCAACATATAAACTCTAGAATCAACTTGTTTTTATCTACAAAAATGCTGACGTTTTGATTAGGATTGCACCAAATCTATACATTCAGTTGGGAAGAATTAGCATCACAATGAGTCTAACTATTCATTAACATAAATGTCTCCATATTTATTAGTTTTATAACTTCTTTCATCATAATTTTACATTTTTATTTAGATCTTTTTGTGTAAAATTTGTTATATTTATGCCTAAGTATTTGATTTTGGGGGTGCTAATGTAAATAATAATGTGTCTTCAAATTCCAGTTGTTCATTGCTGGTGTATAGGAAAGCCATTTACTTTTGCATATTAACTTTGTACCTGACAACCTTGTGATAGTCAAGGTTGGTTCCAGGAGGTTTTTTTTCCTTTTAATCAATTCTTTTGGATTTTCTATGTAGATAATCATGCCATTTTTGGGCAAACATATTATTTCTTCCTTCTAAAACTTTATACCTTTACCTTTTTCTTGATGTACTGCATTAACCATGAATTCCAGCACAATGTTGAAATGAGTGAATAGAGGGAACAGCCTTCAGTACTTTTGGATTTTAGCAAAAAATCTTCTAGTTTATCACCATTAAATGTGATGCTATCTTTAAACTATTTTTAGATGCTCTTCATAAAGTTGATTAAGTTATGGACTTTTCCTAGTTTTCTGAGAGTTTTTACCATTTATGGATGTTATATTTTTGTCAGTGCTTTTCCTATATCTATTTATATGATAATGTGAGCTTATTTCTTCTTTGGCCAGAGTGTTAGTTACTTTTCTTTGATTGCTGAGACAAAATACAGGAAAATTTCAAAGAACAGAAGGGTAGAATTAGATATATTTTGTTACAAGATACTTTTACTATCCATGAAGGAATATAATTATTTGTAAGTGGATTTGGATTAGTTGTAAATGCATACTGCAAACTCTAAAGAAACTACCAAAAATGTTAAAAAGTAAATTGATATGCTAAGAGGAAAGAAAAGATAATCATATAAAATACTCAATCAAAACAACAAAAGGCAGAAAAAGAGTGGAAAACCAAATTAATAACAGAGAAGAAGGGCAACAAATACAAAATAGTAACAAATTCAGTAGATATTAAACCCACTGTATCTATAATCACATTAAACATCACCCAATGCAGAATTAGCATTAATGAAAAAAAGTAGGGTGAACAGTATTAATTTCACACTTAGCAGACTTCAGTTGAAGGAAAGTTGTTTATAAGCACAGGATATATACAAAAGATAAATAACCAGATACATTGTTGCTCTTAATACATATTTTGAATAAAGTTTTTTCTATTAGATCAATTGAGAAAAAGACAAATAAAAATTTATTTCCCCCATTCATTTGTTCTGTGATGCATTTTCTTTATGAAGCTCTGAATCTATTAATAATTCTCATAAGGCAGGTCCACTGGCAACAAATTACCCCAACTTTTGTTTGCTCAGGAAAGCCTATTTGCCTTTTACTTTTGAAGGATATTTTTTACAGACTATAGAATTTTAAACTGGTGGGGTTTTTTTCCTGTCAACACGAAATATTTTACTGCGCTTTCTTATTGCTTGAGAGTTCTTGGAGGGCAATTGGATGTAATTTTATCTTTGCTGTTTTATGAGTAAGATTTTCCCCTCTGGATTCCTTCAGTATTTTTGTATTTATCTTTCATTTCCTGCAGTTTGAGTAGAATATACCTAAGTGTAGACTTGTTGCCATTTATTTTACTTAATGTTCTGTAAACTTTCTGGACCCATGGCCTAACATCTGACATTAACTTGGAAATTCTCAGTTAGTTTTTCAAATCTTTTTTTTCTGTTGCTTTCTCTCTTTATTTTCCTTCTTTTTGGTATTATATATGTTACACTTTCGAAGTTATCTCACAGCTCTCGAATTCTCTCCCTCTCTCTGTCTCTCTGTCTCTGTCCCTCTCTCTGTCTCTGTCTCTCTCTCATTTATTTTTTATGTATTTTTGATTTTTCAGACAGGTTCTTGTTATCTAGCCTGGGCCAAACTTAAACTTGCTCTGTAGCCCAGGCTGCCCTTGAAGTCACAGTCCTCCTGAATCAGCCTCCGCAGCACCGTGCCTGGCTTCTCACCGTGGCTGGCTTCTGTCACTGTCCTTCCCCAGCTGCTTTTCTCTTTGTTTTTTCAGTTTTGTTAGTTTCTTGTTAGTATGTTATCAGGTGCATAGATTGTTTCCCCAGCCATGTTGAGGTTACTGATGAACTCATCAAAAGCATTGTTCATTTCTGTTACAGTGCTTTTGTTCCTCTAGTATTTCTGTTTTATTTTGTTTTAGAAATTCCATCCCTTCGCTTATATTACCCATCTGTTTTTCATATTGTCTGTTTTTAACATTGGCACTTTTAGCATATGATTAGAGTTGTTTTAAATTCATAATCTGATGATTTCACCACATCTATCATATCTGGATCTGAGTCTGATGTTTCTCTAAATTTTAAAATGTTTCTTTATTTTTGACTTTTAGTGTGCCTTATAATTTTTTATTGGGAGTTACACATGATATACTGGGCAACAGAAACTGCAGTTTTATAAACCTTTAGTAATATAGTGACAAACCATGTGGATGAAGGAAACATTCTATATTCCTATAGTTTGGTATCAGTTCTAGACTGTGAACTTTACAAGTGCATTGTTTTTCTTGTTCTTCCCCTCTTTTCATATGAAAAGAGGGCTACAATAGGATATTTTGTTTCTCCCAGGTCAGTTAGACTCTGAAAAACACCTCAGTACATTAGACTGTGGTAAAATAGTTACATCTGAAGTCAGACCTTGACAAGAAGGCTTCTAGGGAGTATTTCCCCTCATCTTGGCCAAAGCATGATAGAATGCTGTCTAGTTTTCACTGTGAGCCTGATAGGCCTCCTGGTGGAAAAATGAAAGTATTCCACAGCCGTCCAACACACCTGTGAATGGGTCTCCCTGGCATAGGCTCAGAGACTTGTCTGCACTGTGCCTCCTGCAAACTTCCAATTAATGTTCTACTCTACTGGTTTCCCAGTAGGTCTTTTCATGTGGGTTGGTTATGTAATTTGTGATTCTCCAAATTTGGGGCCAAAAATTTACCCTATGACCTCAATTCTCTGAGAATTCTTTTTTTATTTTTTATTTTTTATTTTGCAGCACCGGGAATTGAACTCACAACCTTGCGCCTGTCAGGCAGGTGCTTAAGTCACTGAGCCAAACTCCCAGTCCCGGTTTTTTGAGGCAGTGTCGCACCGTGTAGCTCAGGCCGGCCTTGCGCTCGTGTTATAGCCCAAGCCGGCCTTGAACTCACAACGCTCCTCCTACCTCAGCCTCCTGAGTGCTGGGGTTAAAGGCGTGCGCCACCACGCCCGGCTGTCTCTGAGAATTCAAAAAAAGTTTTTTTCAATTTGTTTAGCTTTTCTTTTGTATTTTAATCAAAATGGTTTATTTTAAAAATATAGTTTTAAAAATTTAAAATTTTAGTTTTAAAAATATAAACATGAGGATGAAAAACCACATTAAATTGTAGTATATTTTTCAACATAAAACTTCAATTAATACTCAAATCTTCACTGGAAGCCAGGCACGGTGATGCACGTCTATAATCCCAGCACTTGGGAGGTTGAGGCAGGAGGGTTGTTGGCAAGTTGGAGACCATCCTGAGCTACAAAGTGAACTCAAGACCAGCCCGAACTGTATAGCGACAACCTGTCTCAAAAAGACAAACAAAACAAAACAAAAAAAAATGGTGGAACCTGCAACATGCAAGGTTGTGCAAGGCACTACTACACTGTGAAAAACTATTCTAAGCCCAAAAGGATATTGTTACAGGAATGATTCTTAACATTACATTTTTTTTATTTTATGGAAAAAGGTAAACCAAAATTTCATAACAAAATAATAGGAGAATAATAGTTAATATGTTACGCATTGTTGTCTTTAAAATAGTAGTTCAGGGCACAAAATGTGGGCATAAAAATTTCTGCAATCAATATTATCACAAACCATCCTTTTTAATGAACTAAGAGACATTAATAGTATAATTGATGTGCATTTTTTCCCTTTTTCTGACTGTCCTTTCCCCTTTCACTGATCTTAGTTCCTTTTTCTTTTTGAACAATTTCTTTGCATTTCACAATATCATACATTTTAGACCTTATTTACTCTTTCAGTTTCTCACACCAGGAAGATAATATAATGTTTACACACGTGAGTTTGATTTATTTTACTTACAACTATGGTTTCAAGTTGCATCCATTTTATCTTCCTTTATGGCCGAGTGGTACTCTGTTGTATAAAAAGTTTGCATCTTTTTTTTTTATTTATCCCTTAGTTGATGGGCATTTGGGTTGTTTCCAAGATCTAGCTATTACAGATTGTGCTGCTATAAACATAAGTGCACATATATCGCTGTGGTATGATACTTTTTAATTCTTCTGGGAATATACCTAGAAGGGGAATAGCTGGGTCAAATGGGACCTCTAATCATAGTTTGAGGAATCCTCAAACTGATTTCCACAATGGTTGTATCAGACTACACTCCCACCAACAGTGGAGAAGAATTCCTCTTTCACCACAGTGGTGCCAGTATTTGTTATTGGTTGATTTCTTGATGATAGCCATTCTTTCTGGAATGAGATGGAATCTCAGTGTTGTTTTAATTTGCATTTCATGGAAGACCAATGATGTTGTATGTTTTCTCATATATTTATTTGCCATTTGTATTTTTTCATCTGAGAAGTGTGTGTTCATCTCAGATGCCCATTTTTGGATTGATTCTTTGACTTTGGGGTGCCGATTTTTTCAATTTTTATGTGTTCTAGATAGAAGTTCTTTTTCTAAGGGAGAATTGGCTAAAATTTTTTCCCATTTTGTGGATTGTCTTTTCACTTTGTTGGTGATTTCTTTTGCTGTGCAAAAGCTTTTTAGTAAGATGAGATCATGGTTATTTATTTTTAAAGTATTTCTCAGTCAGTCTGTGTTTGTTCGTGAGCTCTCTACCTACCCCTATGTTTTCAAGATTTCTACCTACTTTCTCTTCTAGTAGATTTAGTGTTTCTGTTTTAATATTTAGATCTTTGATCCATTTTGATTTTCGTTTAGTGCATGGTGATAGACATGGGTCTAGTTTTAGTCTTGAGCATGTAGAGAGCCAGTTTTTCCAGCATCATTTATTAAAGAGGCTTTCTTCTAGGAAACATATTTGGCCCCTTTGTCAAAGATAAGGTGGCTAAGTGTGTTTGTAGTTATTAGTGCATCTTCTAATTTGTTCCACTGGTCCTCAGATCTCTTTTTTTTTTTTTTTTGCCAGTACTATGCTGATTTTATCACAGTACCTTTGTAGTATAATTTCAAGTCAGAAATTATGACGCTTTCTGCCTTGCCTTTTTTACCCAGGATTGCCTTTGCTATTGTAAGTCTCTTCTGGTTCCAGATGAATTTTAGAAATCTTTTCCTCAATTCTGTGAGGCATGCTAAGGGCATTTTGATCGAAATTGCATTAAATCTGTATATCAATTTTGGGAGTATAGCTGTTTTCACTACGTTGGCTCTTCCTATCTATGAGTAAGGAGTATCTTTCCATTTTCTGATATCTTCTTTAATCTCCTTCTTCAGAGTACTGTAATTTTCAATATATAGATCCTTTACATGCTTTGTTAGATTGATTTATAAGTATTTCATTTTTTTGGTTGCTATTCTAAAGGGTGTGGTTTCCCTCATTTCTCTCTCAGTGAGTTTGTTGTTTATGTACAGGAATACTAGTGATTTTTGAGAGTTCATTTTGTACCCAGCTACACTGTTGAATTTGGTTATTAAATCTAGAAGTCCTTTGGTAGAGTTTTTGGGGTCTTCCATGTAGAGTATCATGTCATCTGCAAATAATGATAATTTAACTTCTTCCTTTCCTATCCTTATTCCTTTTATTTCTCTCTTGTCTCATTGCTCTGGCTAGTGTTTCCAGAAGTATATTGAATCAGAGTGGTGATAGTAGACATCCTTGTCTTGTTCCTGATTTCAGAGTGAAAGCTTTTGGTTTTGTCCATTTAGTATGATGTTGACTATTGGTTTGTCATAGATGGCTTTTATCAGAATTTTCTGACCTTTTTTTTTATCATGAACAGGTGTTATACTTTGTCAAAAACTTTTCTGCATCTATTTAGATGATTGTATGATTTTTGTCTTTGCCTCTGTTGATAAGGAATATTACATTTATTGATTTGCGTATGTTGATCCATGCCTGTATTTCTGGGATGAATCCTTCTTGGTTGTGGTGTTTAATCTTCTAGATGATTTGTTGAATTCCATTTGCTAGTATCTTATTGAGGATTTTTGCATTTATGTTCATTAGGGAAATTGGCCTGCAATTCTTTTCTTGGTTTGTTCTTCCTCTAGTTTTGGTATCAGGGTAATACTTGCCTCCAGGAATGAGTTAGGGAGTATTGCTTTCCTTTCAATTTCATTAAAAATTTTGAGGTATATTGCTATTAAATTTTCTCTAAATTTCTTGTAGAATTTGCTGTGAACCCATCAGGACCTGGGCTTTTCTTTGTTCGTTAAGTTTTTAATTCCATTTTCAGTTTCATTGACTTATACTGAGTTATTCAGAATTTTTATATGTTCTTGATTCAGCTTTGGTAATTCACATATATCTAGGAATCTGTTCATTTCTTCTGTGCTTTGTATCCAATACGAGTAAACATTTTTGAAGTAGGGATTGATTATCTTCTGAATTTTTGCAGGATCGGTAAGTGATTTTACCATTTTCATTCATCATTGCATGAGTGTGAGTCTTCTCTTTCCTGTTTTTGGTAAGACTGGCTAAGGGCTTATCAACTGTATTTATTCTTTCAAAGAACCAACTCTTTGATTCATTATTTCTTTGAATTGTTTTCTTAATCTCAATTGCATTAATTTCTGCTCTGATCATCACAACTTCTTCCCTTATATGGGCTTTGGGTTTCACTTGCTCTTCTTTTTCTAGAAACTTGAGGTGCAACATTAGGTTGTTTATTTGTGCTTGTTCTATTTTCATGATGTGAGAATGCACTACTATAGATTTTCCCCTTAGGACTGCTTTAATTGTGTCCTACAGGTTACTGTATGTTGTATCTGTATTTTTATTTAACTGTAGATATTGTTTAATTTCATCTGTGATCCATTGGCTGTTCAGTAGTGTCTTATTTAATTTCCATGTATTTATGGAGTTTTTGAAGTTTCTTTTGCCATTAATTTCCAATTTCATTGCACTATTATTAGATAATATGCATGAGATACTTTCATTTCTTTTTCATTTACTTAAGCATGTTCTATGGGCTAGTATATGGTCTGTTTTAGAGAATAATCCATTTGCAGTTAAGAAAAATGTATATTCTGGTATCATTGATTGGGACACTCTGTAAATATCTAATATGTCCTTTTTTCATAAGTTTGGTTCAGTTCTGAAATTTTTTTGGTGATTTTTGTCTTGTTGATCTATCTATTTGTGAGAGTGGGATATTAAGGTCCCCCATTACTGCTCATTTGATTTTTCCTATCTATTAATGTTTGTCTTGTATAGTCACGTGCTCCCATTTTGGTGCATACATATTTATGACTGTTATGTCCTCCTCTGGAAGTTTTTTCCTAAGGAGTGTGTAGTGACATTCTTTATCTCTTTTGATTACTGTTGGTTTGAAGTTCACGTTGTCTACAAGCAGAATAGCTATCCTTGCTTTTTTTCTGAGTCCCCACTGCATGAAAGATTGTTTCCATCCTTTGACTTTCAGTCTATGAATTTCTTTTTGAGTTAAATGTGTTTTTTATATACAGCATATTGTTGGATCTTGTTTCTTTATCCATTATGCCAATCTGTTTTTTTTTTTTGACTGATGAATTGAGACCATTTACATTGGTGACTATAACTGATATGTATTGGCTTATCCTTGTCACGTTATTTTCCTGGTATTGGTTCCCTACTTTTCCCCTTTGTTTAATTGCTTGCTTTGCTTGGTGGTTTCTTTCTGTTGTTGTTCTTGGAATTGTGGTCATTTTTCTCTCTGTCTAGAATATCTTTTAGTACTCTTTGTAGTGTTGATTTAGTGGTCATGAATTTCTTCAGTTGTTATTTGTCATGAAAGTGTCTTATTTCTCTATTAATTTTGAAAGATAGTTTTGCCAGGGTACATCATTCTGGGTCGGAAGTTGTTTTCTTTCAGGATTTGAAATACTTGACTCCAACCTCTTCTTGACTTAAGAGTTTGTGCTGAGAAGTCTGCTGTGACTCTGATGTACTTTCCTTTATAGGTGATCTGTTTCTTTTTTCTAACACATTCTAATACTTTGCTCTTGTGTTAAATTTCTGGGATCTTGATTATTATATGTCTGGGTATAGATTTACTTTGGTTATGGCTAATTGGAGTCCTTTATGCTTCACTTATCTGTATGTCAGATTCTTTTCCCATACTCAGGAAATTTTCTGCTATTACTTCTGCAAATAGGTTTTTTATGTCTTCTGTGTTGACTCCTGGTTCTTCACTGACACCAATTTTTCTTATGTTATTTTTCTTTGCATCATCTTGCAGCTGTTGAATTGTTATTTTCAAGATATCTTTCCTTTCATGATCACTAGACAAGATCCTATCTTCAAGGTCTGAAAGTCTGTCTTCAGTTTCATTTAAGCAAATTTGCCAGCTTTCGGTAGAATTTTTAATTTCCTGAATAATCTGTTTGAATCTATTTCATGCATTTTTCTCTCATATTGATCATTCACTGTCTCCATCTTCTTCCTATCATTATCTAATTTTATTTTAATCTATCTCTTCTATAGATTTGCTGAGTAATTCAGTTATAATTGTTGACATTTCTTTTTTTGCCTGAGAGAGTATCTCTGATTTGATTTCATCTATAACCTCATGGGTTTGTTTCTTTACTTTGGCTACTGCCATTTCAGAAATTTCAAGTTTATGTCTTCCGTTTCCTCTATCTTGTTTTCTCCTGAACTTGTTATGTGTGAGATTGAGGTCTGAAGTTGCATTTTGCTTCTGCATCTTATCATTTTCTATTTCAGAAGTTTTTATTCTTTTTTCTATATTGATCTTGAGTTGTTTTTCAAATCTATTTTGTTTCAAAGAAAAAAGAAGAAGAAAAAACCCTAAAACTAAATTTCAAAACACATCAATCAGGGGGCAACACTGTACATACATTGCACGTTGTCATCCCCACATCATTCACCCATAGCACAAGGTATTTGCTTACAATTGTCTGAACAATACCAGCACAAATCTTTCTCTTCATTGAACTCAGAAAAATCAGTGGTATTACTATCTTAACTATTTTTTATGTACATATATATATATATATATATACACATTCACAAATACATATATTGTTACTTCTCACACTAGCGAGACAATATGATTTTCACATAATGTGTGTCTTGTTTATTTTGCTAATGAGTATGGTCTCAAGTTGCATCCATTTAGCAATAAAAGTATCCAGTTCATCCTTCTTTATGGCTGAGTAGTACTCCATTGTATAAAAATACCACATCTGTTTTATCCCTTCCTCAGTGGATGGGCATTAAGTTGTTTCCAAGATCTGCCTATTACAAATTGTGCTACTATAAACATGGGTGCATATATATTGCTGTGGTATGATGTTTTTAATTCTTTTTGGAAAATACCCAAATGGTGAATAGCTGGGTAGAATGGGACCTCTAGTCCTAGTTTTTTGTGGAATCTCCACAGTTTTCCACAGTGGTTGCACCTATCTGCGTTCTCACCAACAATAGAGAAGGGCTCCTTCTTCCCGATGGCACCGCCAGCATTTGTTATTGCTTGATTTCTTGATGATAGCCATTCTTTCTGGTGTGACGTGGAATCTCAGTGTTGTTTTGATTTGCCTTTCTCGAATGACCAGTTCGTTGAACATTTTTTCACATATTTATTTGCTGTTTGTATTACTTCATCTGAGAAGTGTGTATTCATGTAAGATGCCCATTTTTGCATTGAGTCTTTAAATCTGGGAGGAATGAGTTTTTTTTATTTCTTTATATGTTCTTGGTAGCAATCGTTTGTCTGAGAAAGAGCTGGCAAACATTTTCTCCCATGTTGTGGGTTCTCTTCATTCTGTTGGTGGTTTCTCTTGCTGTGCAAAAGCTTTCAATAGGGTGAGATCCAAGTTGTTGATTCTTTGTGATAGTTCCTGTGCATTTGGGGTTTTGTTTATAAACTCTTTGCCTATACCTATGTCTTCAAGAGTTTTACCTGCTCTATCTTCTAGCAGAT
>RJWM01015065.1:11635-48601 GCA_004363535.1 Dasyprocta punctata
TTTTTTTTTTTTTTTTTTTTTTTTTTTTTGCCAGTACTAAACTGTTTTTATTACAATAGTTTATAGTATAATTTCAAGTCAGGAATTGAGATGCCCCCTGTCATATCTTTGTTGCCCAAGATTGCCTTTGCTACTCTAGGTCTCTTCTGGTTCCAGATGAATTTTAGGATTGTTTTCTCTAATTCTGTGATATATGCTATTGGAATTTTGATTGGGATTGCACTGAACTGTATAACAGTTTTAGAAGTATGGCCATTTTCACTATACTGGTTATTCCTATCCAAGAGCATAGGATATCTCTCCATTTTCTAATACTCTCTTCAATCTCTTTTTTCAGAGTACCATAGCTTTCAATTTAGAGTCTTTTACATCCTTTGTTAGATTGATTCCTAGGTATTTCATATTTTTTGGATGCTATTGTAAAAGGTGTTATTTCCCTGATTTCTATCTCAGTGAGTTTGTTATTTGTGTACAGGAAGTCTATTGATTTTTGAGTGTTGACTGTTTATCCAGTTACATTATCAAATTTGCTTATTAAATCTAGTAGACTTTTGGTAGAGTTTTTGGGGTCTTCTAAATAGAGAATCATGTCATCAGCAAATAATGATAGTTTAACTTCTTCCTTTCCTATCTTTATTTCTTTTATTTCTTTCTCTAGTCTAATTGCTTCAGCTAAAGTTTCTAGGACTATGTTGAATAAAAGTGGAGACAATGGACATTCTTGTGTTGTTCATTTTAGAGTGAAAGCTTTCATTTTTTGTCTGTTTAGTATGATGTTGGCTGTTGTTTTGTCATAGATGGCTTTTATCAGATTGAGATAAAGACCATCTATTCCAATTTTCTGTAGAGCTTTTATCATGAATGGATGCTGGACGTTGTCAAAAGCTTTTTCTGCATCTTTTGAGATTTTCATATGATGTTTGTCCTTGGCTCTGTTAATATGCTACATTACATTTATGGATTTATGTATGTTGAACCATCCCTGCATCCCTGAGATGAAACCCACTTAATCATGGTGTATAATCTTCTTGATGATTTGCTGCAGTCTGTTTGCCAGTGTCTTATTGAGGATTTTTGCATCATTATTCATTAGAGAATTTGGCATGTAGTTGTCTTTCTTAGTTCAGTCCTTCTCTGGTTTTGTTATCAGGGTAATGCTTGCTTCCCTTTCAATTTCATTAAAGAGTTTGAGATGTAGTGGTGTTATGCCCTGTCTAAATTTCTTGTAGAATTCAGCAGTGAATCTGTCAGGGCCTGGGTTTTTCTTTGTTGGTAGGTTTTTAATTACATCTTTGATTTCATTGATTGATATTGGCTTATTTAGGATTTTTATATCATCTTGATTCAGCTTTGGTAATTCATGTGTATCTAGGAATATGTTCATTTCTTCTGTATTTTCCATCTTATTAGACTACAAGTTTCAAAGCAGGTATAGATGATTTTCTGAATCTCTGCAGCGTCTGTTGTGATTTCACCCTTTTCATTCCTAATTGAATGGATTTGAGTGTTTTCTTTTCTTTTTTTTTTTTTTTTTTTTTTTGGTAAGTTTGGCTAAGGGTTTATCAATTTTATTTAGTCTTTCAAACAGCCAACTCTTTGATTCATGGATTCTCTGTATTTTTTTTTTTTAGTCTCCAGTATGTTAATTTCTGCTCTGATCTTTATAATTTCTTCACTCATGTGGAAGTTTGAGGTTCAACATTAAGTTGTTTATGTGCATTTGCTCTGTTTTCCTGATATGGGTATGGGTATCACTGCTATGAATTTCCCTCTTAAGACTGCTACCATTGTGTTCCACAAGTTTCAGTGTGTTATATTGTCATTATCATGCAACTGTAAAAGCTGTCTAATTTCTTCTTTAATTTTGTCTGTGACCCATTGGTTGTTTAGTAGGGTGCTATTTAATTTCCATGTATTAATGGAGTTCTTGTGGTTTCTTTTGCCATGGATTTCCAATTTTTTTGCATTGTTCTCTGATAGTATGCGTGGGATAATTTCAATTCCTTTACATTTACTTAGGCATTTCCTATGAGCCAGTATATGGTCTATTTTGGAAAACATCCCATGTGGAGCTGAGAAGAATGTGTATTCTGATGTTGTGGTGTGAAACACTGTATAGACATTTATTAAGTCCATTTTTTCAAAAGTTTGATTTAGTTCTAGTATTTCATTATTGATTTTTTTTGCATTTGATCTGTCTTTTTATGACAGTGGGGTATTGAAGTCTCCCAATATAACTGTATTAGGGCTTATTTGATTTTTCATGTCTGTTAGTGATTATTTTATACAGTTGGGTGCACTGGAATTTGTTGCATATATATTTATGATTGTTATATTTATGAGGATGTAGTGACCTTCTTTATCTTGCTTAGCCAGTCTCGGTTTGAAATTCACTTTGTTTGCAAATAGAATAGCTATCCCTGCTTTTTACTGATTTCTTGTTGCATGGAGTATTGTTTTCCATCCTTTGTCTTTCAGTCTATGAATTTCTTTTTAAATTAAATGTGTTTCTTGTATGCAGCATATTGTTGTATCTTGCTTCCTGATCCCTTCTTCCAGTCTGTGTCTTTTAATTGGTGAATTGAGACTATTAACATTGATTTAACTGATACGTATTGACTTATCTTTGTCATGTTATTTTTCTATTGTTGGCTTCCCCTTTTTTGCCCCTCCCTCTAATGGTTTGCCTTACTTGTTCATTGACTCCAGTTAACCTTAAGTTATTCTTCTTTATCTCACCTAGCAGCTGCTGGATTGATTTCTCATTGTTCCTTGCTAGCTCTGAGAAATCCTTCTTTTCCAGGTTGTTAACTGCAAGCCTGTCTTCAATATCTGAGATCTTGTCCTCACATTAGCCTAATCTGCTTCAAATACTTTCAGTGGAGGTTTTATTCTCCTGGATATTTGCTTGAACCTGCTTATGGATTCATTTCATTCCTATGCTGAGCTTCCATAATGTTCTTCACCTTTTCTATTTTCTTGTCTGTGTCTGCTCTAATGTCACTAAGCTTGGTGTGTATTTTGATAATCTCTGTAGTTATCTGAGAGATTATTTCTGATTTCAGTTTTTCCAGAACCTCATTCAATTGCTTTGTTTTTACCACTTCAGAGTGGCCTGGTGGGGGCGGGCTTTGGATTGTCCCACCTCATTGCTCCCTGGATTTGCCTTTGGTGAACTGGATGTCTAGGATTGTATTTTGCTTAAGTGTCTTCTGTTTTTTTAGTTTAATTCCTGGGATGATGCTTGTAAGTTGCTTATGGTGGGTTGCTTATTGGTAGTTTTAGGACCCTTATGTGATGACTAGTTCTTTGAGATATCTTCCAGGTGTAGCTGGTTTTTGGGTTTTGAATCTGTTTGAAGATCTTACCTCTTTAGTTTGTTGGAGATGAGAAGTTGTTTCTTGTTTGACCTAGTCCCTTGTTCTTTGGCACTGTGACACGTATTTTCTGTGATGCTTAGTCAATCTGATTTTGGCTATAGTAGTACCAATAGCATCAAATATAGTCTATAAAACTCAAACTGAGCTAATCGTTTATTTGCAACTTTTAACCATATGAACTAAATTTGTGATTATATAACAAAGTGTGAAACAGACCAGATAATTATATGCAATACAAAAGTGCTTAATGTGTCAATTTTGCCTTTGGGAGTTAAACTTTAAAATGGATTAAGGAGAAAATAGAGAAGCAGAAGATGAGAAAGAGATTAGAAGTAAGGCTCTAGGACAAAGGGGGAATAATGGCAACTTTGGGAAACTGGTACGGAAGACTGAAGGAAAAGAGAGATGGAAGCATTAAAAGGAAGAACAGGACAGAACCACACCCATGAAGAGGTTAGGAACCACTTTCACACTCATATAAAAACACTGAGCGAGGAGAGAAAAAGAAAAAAGAAAATTAACAACCAATCAACCATCAAACAAAAACAAAAACAGTCCACTTCCAGGATTCTCTTTGGTTTCACTAATAGACAGCCTGTGGAGACAGAGTTCCAAATCATGCCAATCTATCCTGGAAAGCCAGCAGTACCTTTTGGCGGGGTAGTAGATAATCTCAGCAGGTCAGCGCCAAGACCAGACTCATTGGACTTGCCTTAGTCCAAGCAGTTTCCTCAGGTCTGAAACCAGCTGGTAGCTGCTACATGAGGCCCCAGGATTTAGCTTGGCAGCACAATCACCTGCCTGGCAAGCTGGCAGCAGTTCAGGGTTCCAAGCTCAGCTGACCCGGCTCCAGGATGTCTCCCAGCTGATGGCTGTCTCCTGCAGGAGGACTGAGTCCTCAGCACTCACCACCAGCCAGTTCAGTCCTCCACGTCCGCCACTCCCCTCCACTGCCACATCTCTCTGTAGAAGCCTCTGGGGTTGCCAATTGTCACCATCACAGTCACCGTGTATGGGTCCCCAAGTTCAAACAGTTCCTCTAGCACAGTGAGTCCCATCTCAGGTCGAAGGTGCCACCAGCTACTGACTTCTTGTTCGTTGAAGTTTTTCTTTTCACTCTTTCTGTGGGCTTCAGTTCACACTTCAGATTCTTCTTGGGTCCAGTGGACCCACTTCCCTCCTCCTTGTCTTCCTCACGATGCTATATTGCAGTGTCTGGATAGTAACTCTCAGTGAGGCTGTTTTCGCTGCTGCTTACCGTGCTGCCATCTTCTGATCCTTTAAGTTTTTGCACTAGGTAGCTTTATCACTAGTATCAAGACCTCTCCAGGTGAGGTTTGTTCTGCAGGATGTCTTCTAAATGTAGGAGGTTCTTGTTTTGTGTCTTTCCTAAGATCCTACCTTTCCAATTAATTAAGAATGAGATGTTTGTATCTGTCTGGTTGAGTACCCAGTCCTTTGGTGTTGGGAACACAGAAAAAAGGTCAGAAGAGAAAGAATGAAGGAGTAAGCAAGGGAATATTAAGGTTGACCAGAAAAATTAGAGAGACTATTCACTCATATGAAAATATGATTAAGTATAGAGAGGTAAATTGTGGAAAGGGGGAAAGAAGACGAATAGATTAGAACAAAAATATGAATGAAAAATGAAAAAAAAAAGGAAAAGGAATGGGAAGCAAATCAGAAAAAAAGAAGAAAAGTATAATAAAATAAAAAAACAAAATTCATAGGGTCCAAAACTACTAGTTAACACTACCAATCCTGTAGTAGTTAGTGCTGGATTTGGGGTTGATCTTGGCCTCCAGATGTGGGCACCTGGGGCCAGAGTCTTCAACCAATACTTTTTGTGTGTCCTTTAGTGGTCTCTTACTCCTTACCCTGTTACTCTTGGTGGTCTCTCTCCCAATTGCTGCTACCCACCTTTGCTGTAGTCTTTAACTTCCTTGATGACATGGGGAAGTGTAGTGGGGTGCCTTTCTGCTCCTGCCTCCAACAGCCCAGGGACAGCCCAGGGCTGCAGGGTCCCACGGTACGAGGTTGTTTGAGTCCCCATGCCTTTCTAAGCACAGGTCATGGGGTAGGGGTTTACTGTTCTATTTACTATGCACCCATTTAGTCTTTAATCTTGTTTGTGGCATTCCCAGTTAGTGCTCTGGTGCACAAAAGTAATGGGAAGAAAAGAAAAAGAAAAAGAAAAGAGACTAAAGCAAAACAGAAGGAAAAAAAAAAAAAGAAAACTGGCCAACTGTCAGGGAGGGAGCAGCTTTTCATGTCTGCAGAATTACTGCTGGACTATGTGTCTTTGATTTGGAGGAAGGCAGAAAAGGTATGTCCTAAGTCTATCCTGTGTGGCTTGATTGAACCACATTATTTTAATTTTTCCTTTTTTCTTCTTCTTTTAAGATTCCAAGTATGGCACATAGTCATCCTGATCCAGTAACCCACCCCAGCAGCCAGATGGGCTGGCTAGCCATTTTATTAAGTCCTTTATTATGTTTTGCTTGATCTATTAGCATCTTATGTAAAATTGATTTTAGTTTCAGGGTGTATGTCTCTCCCCTTTCTTCCAATTACCTGTATTTTAGTTGAATTTCTCTGAGTAGCTTTGAATGAGGCTTCTCCTCTATTTAGCCATGTTGTTCCCTCTGTTTAGCTTTTAATATGTTGGGATCAAATAGCACATCCTAATTTCCTCCAATTCCATACCAGAAACTGGACCACTTTCTACCTTTTTAAGGAAGTGTTTTCATTTGTCATATTTAAAGAAGAGCAAACTAATGAAATTTTTCAGAGGGCATGAGTGGATAAGCTTTAAAAACCTTATTAAAAGAAAGAAGCCATTGAATTATGTTAATATTTGTATTCCTCTCTAATATGACTGTAAATAAAAAAAATTATCATATTATTCTGGGTCATGAGGTATAACTACCTGTACTCATTTAGAAAATTTCATTTACTACCTGCTGCTCTTCATTTGTACTTTAAAAATATGACTTGTATGTTACTCAGAGGAGAAGTAAGGGTTCTTTTCATTATCAAAATCAGCCTTTTCTGTTAATTGTTTTTCATTTGTAATGGGGAGGGCACTGACATGAAGAGATTTCTGGGGATAGGAAATTAAACCTTTCTTAATAGGAAAAATTCACTTTTAGATTTTTAATGGTTGATATTGCTAAAGGTGAACATGGACCTACTGTTATTAGTAGAGAAATCTGTAGTAATCAGAATATTTTAAGTGTTACATCGTAATATTCCTTTGATGTTTGAAAATCGTTGTGGTTGATACTCCCTGAGATACTCTCCATTTATTGTGAGACGATTCCATAACTTTTGAACATAAAATTTTTCTTCAAAAAGTTTGATATTTTTGTTCTCAGTTCATCTCCATATTGCAAATTTTACATATGAGTAATATATTTTCAGCTGAACTGCAACAAATATCCATTCTATTTCCTTAACTGTCTATCTGCCAAAGGGCTTAATTGAGCACCTTTTTACTTTTTGAGGCTTTTAAAATTTCACTTTTAATTATTCATAAGTACAGATATTTCATCATTATTTTTATTCTTACTAGAGGTTTTGAAAAGAAAAAATGTACCTTTTTTAGATAGAAAACAATTTATTTTATCTTCTAATTACAATAAGGTTTCACAGGTCTCATTTATACTCAAGCATATATTGTAGAATTTCAGTAGTCTTATTTTTTTCATATATCCTGAAACATTTTGCCATTTTATTATTACTCATCAATTATTTACAACTGTGTTGAGAAGGCTAAAATAATTACATTAAATAATAACCTTTACAAGATGATATGAGTGAAATGTATCACCACTGTTATGGTTTAGATCAGAAATGTCCCTCAAAAATCCCATATGCTCAGAGTTGGGATTTTGGAAGGTGATTGAATCTTAGATGCAATATACTCATCAGTGAATGGATCCATTTGATGAACCCATGGGTACGAGTGCTATAAGAAGGTAGTCTCTAGTCTGAAAAGACAGGTTTCTCCTGGTGTGCCTTTGTAGCTGTCTCCCTCCCCAGCTCTACCTTCTTTCTGTTTCCTGGCTACCATGGGGCAAGCACTTGTCCCCCATGCCCTTTTACCATGCTGTTTCTCGCACAAGTCAGCCAACCATGCTGCCTCATGGCAGAAACTAAACCCACTGAAAAGTGTGAGTCCAATAAACCCCTCCTTTAATTTGTGGATATTGAATATTTTGTTCTAGTGACAGGAAAGCGACTAAAAGAAAAACTAAACTCCTTTTCCTCTCACATCCACATACCTCATAATTTCTTCAATAGTTAAAATGGGAATTAATATTTGTTTATCTATTACTTGCTAGTTATTATTTTAGGAACTTTATTTACATGAGTTGTATTGCTTAAATCTCCCAATGAAACAATAAGATAATAATTATTATCCTTTGTTGATTAATAAAGAAAATGAAGATCTGAGAACATAGACATTGTTTTGTATCTTACATCATCTGGTATAATAGTGTATCCTAAATAATGCTTGATATGTATATATATATATATATATATATGCTTGATATATTTTAATAGACTACATTAATTTGGTCAGAAAGAGTGTGTATTTCAGATTTATGTAAGAGTTTAGATAAAAATCAATGCTATTTATTAGAAATTAAAAATGATATAAAACACCTACTGAATATAAAATTTTGTCCTTGCCATTGAGGAATAGTCTAGTTTTACAGGATTACTTTCACTTAGACATTTTGAAATATCCATAATATGGGGAGAAAAAATTTCTGTGGCCTATTGTAACTATGCATTAGCCAATGGAACTGAGGCTTTGTCCTCATTTGAGGAACCACTCATAATGGTGGATGGTCTTGTTTATTCATCAGTAGGGAGAAAGGCTATTCTAGGCAGAAGGTTCATCTAAGGACATAAGTAGACATAGGACATACTTTCTTTGTAAGTATGCATAGGATAACCAACTCTTCTGGTTTTATACTTTATGCCAGTGATTGTACCAAAATCTATATTGTACATACCAAAACAATATTCTGACATAATTTTCCACAAAAGACTCAATTACTAATTATTCTGTCTATTCTTAGGAGTGGTAGTAGTATGAGAGAGTTACTGATAGCCCTCATTCTTGTTGTCTTATCTGAGTCACTGCTGGTACCTTAGTTGTCTCAAACAGATGCAGCAAGCATCCTGCAAGGATTAGGAGCTTGTAATCAAATGACTCTGATGTAGCCACATGACCTCAGCCAGGCTGTTTTATCTTACCTCAGTTTCTTCAGCTGTTAAGTGAGGCAGAACTGTATACCTTGCAAAGCTATCATGTGGTATAAATAAGGTATTGTTTATATAAAGTTCTTATCCCATATCTAGCACATGTAGTAAATATGTAAGTGGAGATAGCTGGGATTTAATTCTAGATCCTATATAATCCAGAGTACACAAGCTAATTATAACCAAGAAATCAGATATACTTAATACTAACCTGAGGAAGTGTATCTAATCGATGCATTTAAGAAAGGAGATTTATCAAGTAATAATATATGTGAATTCCTGATATTACCGCTTTTGAGTTACTTAGCTCTACTCAACTCTGGAGAGGTAAATTTATTGGCATTTTAATTAAAGGAACCACTAAAACAAATTACTGTTATTTTGCTATGAGAAAATAGAAAATTCTAATTGCATAACTGTGTCCATGTGAAAAGGACCATAGACACTTTTGTGAACCAGCCATATTTTGTTCCTTTACAGATAAATCCAAAGCAGATAGCAAAGTTCCTGTGGTGGCCAAGAAAAAGGTAAGGTTATATTTTATTACTTTAAAATAAATAAATTTTAAATTCTGTTTGATTAATACTAGTTTTAAAAGAAAATAAAAGTAAAGCAATGTATAATTTGTTTTTTCTTCTAAATGTTGAGTAAAATTTTGCATTTTTAAACTGATACTACAAAATTAATTTATGATTAGTGTTAGAGAATTGTACAACAGAGCAATAGAACTTATAAGTGACAAGTAAATAGTTGCTTTTATTAAATTATATATAATACATACATATATAACCTCATATATTAAAATATTTTTCTTATATGCCATGGTACTATAGTTTGTACAATGTCATGGAAGTCCTATAGTTTACAGTTTAATATGGACTTGACTGTAAACTTAAGTAGAGAACAGTACCAGGCATGTGAATTAATTCTGGACATAGAATTTTTTAATGAAAACTTATAAAGTCAATGGCATTTCTAAAGAATATCAAATTTTAACATAGTCTAAATCTGTATGTGGAGAAATACTTAACTACACTTAGTATATCAGACACAGAAGGTAAATTAATGCATGGTTTCTCTAATATGGGAACTTGAAAATATAAATAATCTAAACAGCAAAATAAAAGAAAGATGAAAAGAAACAGGGAGGCAAACACTGTGAAAATGGGAAGGGGATATGAGAAAAGGGAAAGAGGGACGAATGAAAGGAAGGAGGAGAGAAATTTAATCAAAATGCAATATATATACATATATATCAGTACTCTAAGATGAATCTAATTATATGTCACAAACATGCTAATAAGGAAGAGTCTTTGGTCAAAAAAGTACAATTGGGATAGAATGGGTCTTGACATTTTCAAGTGACGATGTTCTTACAGGACAGCACTGAAAAAGAAAAAGATCTGATGCTTAAAATAAACTGGATATACGTTAGTGTCGCAAGACGATGAATTGTACTGCAAAGGAAAGCCTGTGTTGGGATTCCTTCTGTGGAATGGTGGGACTGGGGAAGCTCAGAACTCAGGGATGCTCCTGGAAGAGCCAAAAATGTTGCTGGGCATGAATCTATAGAGGAACAGGCAATGAAATGAGGGTCATTTTTGTGTTCAGATTAGAATCAGATTTTGTTTTACATGTAAACTCGTGCAGCTTTGTTACTAAAAACTTAGATATGTAAAAGATAGTTAGAGGAATTTAGAATTAGAATATGTAGAATTCTAAAAATACTTTTGAATAATAATGGTATGTATACATGAAATAAAAATTACACAGATAACAATAAGTAACATTCCTATGTATTCCTATATTTTTACGTTGTGCTCTACAAGAGCAGTACTGTTCCTAGAAATGTGCCAAAGTGTGGTCGGTGGGCCATAGCTGGTCTCTGAACTATTTTTTTCTTGGTCAATGAGATAAGGACTGAAAGTGAGAGTGCTCACTTAGAGACTTTTATGGTAACTGGACGGATTAATTTTGTCTGTTGAATCTAAGAATAACAAAATAGAGATTACAGGTTATGTGTCATTTATATTTCTTCCCCGCTCCCCAGAAACTCTTTTATAAAAACATAGATTTCAGGCTGACAAGGGGGGAAATCGGGTTCTTTATCACAGATAGTTTGAAAGATACTCCCCAATGAAACATTTTAGGAATTTTTGAAAATACTTTGGGTTATGGTAATTTTGGGGAATGCAAATAATTTAGTTGAGCAACAGTTAGCAACACTAGACATATATATGAATATATGGAATAGAACTATGGAATAGAACTGTAACAACTGCCCAACATTTGGGATGATTTTTGAAAGTTCTCCTGGGTTCCATGAACTATAAAATGCAACTGTATAGTGAGTGATTTAATCTAAAGCAATAATAAAATATAATACGTTAGGACAAAAGCCAAATAATTCTTAGGAGGCTTACTAAGGAAAGGGTAGCTAGTATGGAATACATACACCATTCTTGATATTATTTATTAGTTTACTCAATCTCTCCTCAATGTATTGTAACATTTTCAATTACATATTTATTGATAAAACGTAAATGTGTAGTTATTGGGAAGCCATAGGAAGTATTTACAAATATAAGGTGCCTTTTAATAGTCTGAAAACCTAATATTACTCAATTGCCAAATACAAATGAAATACACTGATCTGAAAAACATAATGTTTGGGAATATTTCATAGCATTGTAAGCCTTTATATTTGTTAGTTTTCTAACTACTTTAGCATAAGGAGAAAGTTCTATGCTATAAAAATTACATGCGAATGTTATTTTGGGATGGTTTGTTGTTTTTCACTCTTATGCTGATAACCCCAAAGGTCTCCCTTAATATTCTTTGTTACGCATTTCTTTCTAATTTAGCAGTATAATATGCTTCCTTATCTATTTAAAGCTATAGCCAAGCTCTTTTCAAGTTTCGGAGATTGTATGCACCATGATATGTTGTAGGATTCAAGAAAGGAGGTGTATTTTCTATCTTATTTTGTTAGTAGTTCATCCCATGTCATAGCACAGGAAATTATTTTATCCATAGGGAATTAGATTGCCAACGTCCTCTGGGAGAATATCATTGTTCAATATATGATTTATTTTGGAATACTATCTCTAATAATATTATCTCATGATAAGGATGACTTGCATTTCTCTTATTGTTTATATATTTGAATAAAGCTATTGCAAAGCACATATAGAGAAATATATTTTATTATAAATGTATTTTCTCTTTTTTATGTTACAGCTTTACTTTTTAGTTTATTCATGTGGTTGGATGTATTCATTGGGGTACACACCATAATGCTATAATAAAACTCCAAATTACACTGACTCACACAAAATACAAGTTTATCTCTTCATCATATATCTCACTCAGAACATACATACATAGCCCTTTGTTTAGTATATCCACACTGCACATATCCTGCCTTCTCATTGCTTAGTATCTGTCTGAGTTATCAGACAGACTCTTGAGGTATTGCAGTGCTTATATTCAAGTGTTCCTTATTTTACTTAATAAAGGCCTCAAATCATAAAAGCAGTGGCAACTCATATATGCCAAAGACAGCCTGTAAAGTGTTTCAAATGAAAAGTTGAAAGCTCTCAATGTAATAAAACGAGAAAGTCTTATGCTGGAGTTCTCAGACCTATCATAACAATGAATCTTCTATCTGTGAAATTGTGAAGAGAAGAAAAAAAAATCACAGTAGTTTTGCCCTCATGCCTCAGACTGTAAAAGTTATGAACACAGTGCATGATGAGTACTTACTTAAGATGAAAAAGATACTCAGTTACAAGTTTTGGTAATGTATGAGCTTCAGGCATCCATACTAGTCTTAGAGTCTATCTCTGTGAGGTAAGGGTAAATATGGTACATGTAAATATATGTGTACTTTATTACCATAAGTGAAATGAATTAAACTCGACTTTTTTCACTCAATAATAGACCATAGATATCTTTACACTTCAGTGATCTCGTAGCTCTTAAGTGGCCACATGACATTTTGATTTATGAAAGTGCTTTGATTTTTTGAGTAATTTCCTGGACACTTGTACTGATTCTGAATTTACAAAATTACAAATAAAAATACAGCAACAACGTCACAACCAAGTCTCCTTAAATTCTGTGCAAATATTTCTACTGAAAAATTATTAGAAGTAGGGTTGTTAATTGAATGACAGGACAGGTATTAAATTTTGCCAGATTGCTAAATGCTTACACCATACAAACACAAACAAAACCATTATTTCAGTCTCATCATTGTACGAGGGAATATCTAGACTATCTTGGCTTTCCAATTCTAGCGAAATTGTCCTTCATATGTGTTTTGGATTCTTTGTTGTTTGTTTAAAATTAAGTTTATTGATACATTTGATATATACATAATATTCATATTCATCATAGGGAAGTAAAAATGAAGAATGACTAAACATAGAAACTAAATATAATGTAAGATCCTAGTGTGTATCCTGAAGAATATTCTTGAAAAGACAATGAAATTTGTATGATCTTTAATTAATAGAATTATACCATGTTAATTTCTGTTGCTAATAATTGTTCTATGATTATATAAAATGTTAACATAGAGGAGTATGAATGAAGGCCAAATGAAAACTGTCTTTGCTATTCTTGTAAATTTTTTGTAAATCTAAAATTATTTTAAAGGTTAAAACTTTTATTCATATATTGCTAAATTGATCTTCAGAGCAATTGTACCTGATAGCCTACAAACCGAAACTTCTTTCCTATCCACTTACCTGAATTACATAGCACCAGTCTTTATAAATTTGCTGCTATTTTAAAAGAGTAAAATATATTGCTATTACTTAATTTTCACTACTAAAATAAGTCAGTCATTTTTCATATATTTATTAGACATTATATTTTTTCTGGAAACTGCCTACCCATAACCTTACCCATTTTTTCCCATAGTTTATTATTTTTTATCTTTGATTCATAGGCATAGGCAATCACATTAATTATTAATATAATGTTGATCTATTGTAAGAATTTTTCAAATTTTCTTATAATTTTTATAGTTATTTAGCTGTATTTTATACAATAAAATTTTGTATTTGATACAATAAAATTCTTTTCCTCAGGCTTTTCACTTATTTGACTTGCTTTAAAGGACTGTTCTTTATGAATGCAAAATGTATTTCATACTTCACTTAACCTTTCCTCTCATGCTACCAGTAATAGTGATGAAAATCTTCATCTGTATAGCTTCTTCTACTACACCATTTTTTGGATCATTTCATTGGGACAATTCTCAGTAGTATTATTGGGAAAGAGATAAGAGCACATTATCAAATCTTTATGTTGTAATTGGATGTGCTGGTTCATGCCTGAAATTCTAGCACTCAGGATGCTGAGGCAGGGGGATCTAGAGTTTGACGCCAGCCTGGGCTCCATAGCAAGTTCAAAACCAACCTAAACTATGTAGCAAGATGTGTTTTAAAAAACAAATAGTTTTAAAAAGTTATTACTCTTTAACCAACAAATGCCACAATTATCATCAACAGGTATTATAATAAAGGTGTTATTGCCAGTTTATGTCATATTCTTATTTTAATTTGTATCAATCTAATGTGAGGTAAGTTGTCTTTGAGTTCTTAATATTTTCTTACAAATTTATGTGAACTTTACATATATATGCTGGTAATAAAGATATTGTTCGTCAGTTGTTGCTTATGCTTTTCTCAGTACATCGCCAACTTTTCCTTTGTTTCCCTATAAATACAAGAGTTAAATATTTGTATGCGGCTATGTCTACATCGTTGAGCTTTCAGTTTATCTTTTGTTATTATAAGCTTTACAAAGAGCCATGCAGTGGAATAGTTAAGAAAGAGTATGTCTAGACATAAGGTATGTTGAGTTATGAATTCCATCTCATACCTTACTAGTACTATGAGCTAAATTAGCTGCTTTATCCTTTAAGGTCTCAATTTTCTCCTGGTGTATGAAAAGAAAAATATTACAAATAGAGTTTCCCTGACAATTTATGCAAACACAGAGTACAATGTTTAGAACATAGCAAACATTTCATAGATACTAGGTATTATTATGGGAGTGTGAATTTAGTTTTTGAATTTTTTTTATTTTGTGAAAAAAATAAAATAAAGTTTCATAACAAAATAATAAAGATGCAACCACTGTAGAAATCAGTGTGGAGATTTCTTAAGAAACTAAGATTAAAGGTCCCATTCAAACCAGCTGTCCCCCTTCTGTGTATCTTCCCAGGAGAATTAAAAGCATCCCACCACAGCGATTTATGTGCACTCATGTTTATAGCAACACAATTTGTAATAGCTACACCTTGGAAACAACCCAGATGCCCATCAACCAAGGAATGAATAAAAAAGATGTGGGTTTTTTTATATAATGGAGTACTACTCAGCCATAAAGAAGGATAAACTTGAGACTTTTGTAGGTAAATTGATACAACTTGAGACCATACTCATACGTGAAATAAATCACATCAATATGTGTAAATATCATATTGTCTCACTAGTGTTAGAAACAGCAAATAAATAGGATCTGAAATCTACAATAGATATTGTGAATTGGGAAGAAACTATTCAAAAGAAAAGACAAACTGATGGGGGAAAGGAGAAAGGAAGAAAGAGAAAAGGAAAAAAATACTTGTGTACACAGGATAGAGAAGATTATGATACACCTAGCTTCTTTTAGTTCCTTAAAAAGAATGTTCTGTGCTAATAGTGTTAGGATAAGATAGCATACCTATATCTATAATATATCAACTATTGTAAGGATCCAACTAACCTGTTTTGAAACTTGGTTTAATTGTTATGTTTATCTATCTTTCTTTTTTTTCCTGTATTTTTTAGTGTTAGAAACTGAACAAGTAAATAGGATCCAAAATGTACAATAGAGATTATGAATTGGGAAGAAACTATTCAAAAGAAAAGACAAACCATGATGGGGGAAAGGGGAAAAGAAGAAAGTAAAAAGAAAAAATTATATATGTGTACACATGATAGTCAAGATAGTTACACAGCTAACTTCTCTTAGTTCTTTGAAAAGAAAGTTTTGTGCTAATATTGTTTGGGCAAGATATCTTACAAGCATCTTGTACCCTGATTAACTACTATGAAGACAACAGTATACCATGTATCAACTATTGTAACTGTCCTACTAATCTGTTTTGAAAGTCTGTTTCATTGTTATGTTTATCTTTTCTTTAAAATAAAAAGCATAATAAGAGATTAGAAATATTTAATACACTGTGTATACTATCTATCTGGTATGAAATAGAATTCAAAAACTTTTACAGAACTTTCTAACCAGTTATCCAGTGCCATTATTGAAAAATAAGTGACTTCTCTATTCTTCACTCTAATTTATCTATATTTATACTATATATTCTTTATAACATTGGACATATGCTTTGTCAGATATCTATTTCTGTATCTATCTTCTCTGTATTCACTAAGCAAGTTTCAAATAAGTTTATTATGTCTACTTTTTAGTGTGTGAATTAGTCATCATTACTCTAAGCTTTCAAAAATTGTTTTTGTAATTCTTTCCTGTTTACTGTTTCAGATGAACCTTAGAATTAGTCAAATATCAAAAAAATTTCTGCTGAGATGTTTATTGGTATATTAGAAAATCTACATATACTAATTTAAGGAGAAAGTCTATGTTTATAATTCTACATGGACTCATATTAAAATGTAAATTGTCACTCCATTCTTGTTAATTTCTCAATGAAGAGTTTTACATATTTATATTTCACTCTATACCAGGTATTATTATTAATTGCAAAGTGATATCTTTTTTCTTTTCCTTTCTTTTCTTTTCTTTTCTTTTTTTGGAGGTCTTACATATAGAATGTTCTCTTGATGTTAATGCCAAGAAAGTTAATTTATTTGAAAGCTAAGTTATTTGAAAGATAAAAATTAATGATGACTCTTGATTTATACATCCATGAGTAAAGAATTTAGGATATTGAATTTTCTAATGAAAATATTTCTCCAAAATTATTGCAAATATTTTGTATAACAAGCAGAAAATTGTCATTGCCCCAGGTTAGCAGGATAAGTTGGTTACATTTTATGACTAGATGGTTGAATGTTCCTGTTAATTGCTAAGCTCCCTATTAATATGGAACTCATATACTGCAATTCACTTACTTTATTTAGGTTTATATGCATCTTTCCTCAGAGATAAATATTATAACTGACCCCTCCTGCTGACTTCTAGTCCTTCATAGAGACAAATCACAGGAAAAACCCAGCAAGCTGGAAACCACTTGGGAAGAGTCACAGTCAGGTTTCAAAATTCATCATTTATTTTTTTCTGCTTTATGGGCATCATTCATTTTTCCATGGGCCAGTGTTTCCCAAACTTGAATTTTCTGTGTTCCATTATCATTTTGTTAGTTTCTGAACTATTGCTATAGTTTTCTTTTAGTTGTAAATAACAAAATTTGAACAAATTGAGTTGAAAGATCTGACTTTAATGAGTGATTCATGAATCAGTTAGCATCCTATCTGGGCATGAGAAAATGATCAGACCAGCTCCCCCAGTAAGAGCAAAGGGACACCATAGTGCAAAAAACAGATTGGTTAGCATAAGATTACTTTCTTTGAGTGAGTTAAAGCAGAAAGTCTCTTTATCATGCTGGCTGAAGTTAACTGTGCCTCTAATGACTCTTCTGTGTTTTGGAAAAGTGGCCTGTTCGAAGATCTGTGTGGTCATGTAGTACCTAGCATAAGTGACTCCATTCTACCTTGATCTGGTCTATCGGAGTCTATTTTGGGAGCTCAAGCCACAACAGTGACCTCAGAAATTTATGTAAAATACTTGATTTGCTCATTTCTTAACTTAATTTTTTATTGAGTTAAAATTTAAACACAGTGAAATACATGATATAAAATGTATGGTTTCAGGAATTTTTCTTTTATGCATGTACCCATGTTGCTACTATCCTCAATCAAAATAGGGAATATTTTCCTCACTTCAGAAAATTTCCAGATGTACATTTTAAAATGTAAGTGCATTATTTCGATACACATGTTCATCTTCAAATATATATAAAAGTAAATGTATGTATTAATGTAGAAATTTATCCATTTGTCCCTTTAAATCATCAGTGGAACACTTAACAAATAAAGTTCTTTTCATTGCCATTTCAATTGTCCTATCTTCAAAAAATTTTTCAGAGGCAGTTTTAAAAAGCCTGCCAGAGGAATGATTTTTGATAAGATATTCTTTACTAATTTAACAACTTACATGATTACAGTGCAAATTTTACCTCTTCTAACTTGAGTTACAGACTATAGAAATTCTGGAGAAAAGCAATTAGTAGTAAAATATTAAAATTTGGCAAAGTTGATTGACTTCTAATTCCGAAGCTTTCTATGTCATTCATGAGAGCAAGCAAAAAAATTTCTTGCTTTGTAGTTCCTGCTTTCTAGTGTGAGTGATTGTATTTCACATTAATTTTTTTTACATCTTCTTTGGTCTCACATATTTGCTTAGCATTTTTTTATTGTTTTGTTGTTGTCGTTTTTGTTTTTTTGATCTTTAGTTTGACTTCAGCCTAGCTGTGCCCTTGTGTTCTTGAAAGATGGCCAGTGGGACTGAGAGAACCTGGGGAGAGTCTATTGAGCAGAGGGGAAATGTGCATCAGAGGTGGCCTCACATGGTTGAAAATTCCCATGTTTTTCTCCCCCGGAGGTAAAACAACAGTTTTGTAGCCTAAGGGACACTCTATATTCTCCAAATCCACAGGGCAGGTAATGGAAGAGATTTGGGGCAGCAGGTGGCCATAAGGGTAGTTTCTGTATCCACAGGGCTGCTGGAATATCAGTTCTTGCCCTGATCACAGTTCTGAGGGTTGCTGTCGAAGGTGGAAGAAGGGAGGGTGTACTGGTAATGCTGAGAAAATCTAGGGTTGAGTTACACAGATATGATGCTTGACAAACAAAAACTGACATTTAACTATCAGTGATTTTCTCTTTTAAGAATTGTTTTCATCCTATTACTAAAACACAAACAAAAAGTATTCTTTTTGAATGGCACAATTTATAATAACAGTAATTTTGCTTTAATTTCTGTTTCTTTATATACAATACACATTTAAAGACTCACTCCAGAATTAATTCACTTGGGATTTGAGTTCGTTAGTAAAGTCAACCCTCTGTATCCAGTAGCTTTGTGTCCATAGTTTAACCAGTCACAGAGAGAAATTAAAAAAGAAATTCTATTATGAGCATAGAAACATTTTTTTCTTGTCAGTATTCATATAAAAACACCATAACATCCATTTCCATAGCTTTTGCACTCTATACAGTATTATAAGTAATCTAGAGATGATTTTAATATATACAGGAGGATATGTATAGTTTATATACCAAATATTTCACCATTCTGTGTGAGGGATTCTACGGTTTTTGGCATCCCATGGGAGAATGTGGAAACAATACCCTAAGGTATTAGAGGATGACTATAGTTAATAAGCTACTGCCAGGATCCAGAATTTCAAATCTTTTCAACTATAATTCCACTTGTTTTCTATTCTGTATTTAAACATTGAGTCAGGAAACAATAAAGAGAATTCCACAAAATACAATTGCTCTTTTGTTAAAAAACAGTAATCTCTTCAACTTCAGTCACTGTTACCGCAGTGTTTTCTTTAGTTATTTGGAACTAAAGGTTGGGTGAATAGTTTTCTTCTATTTATTCTGTTCATTATAGTCATTACAAATGTGATCCTTCCCCTCTGATCCCAATACACATGGGTAGTGTCTCCAACATCAAGCTACAAGAAAATCTGTTATTTTTCTAAAATTTTAAATATTTTTCATTCACCATCACCTTCCTCACTCTATTCCATTATGACCAAAAATAATATTACTATCAACAATGGTTACTAATATGATATAGAATAGCAATTTGAGTAATAAATTTGTATTTTATAGATTAAAACTATTATACTAAGTACTAAATGGTTTTCTATGCTTAATAGCAGAAACCACTGTTCAAAGTCAGTGAAAATTAACAGAATTTAATTACATGAGAATTCATGTCTATAACATCAGACTTATAAACACTTGCTTCTGTCCATAGGTCTCTCAAATTTTCATATGTGTTAAAACAAACTTTAATCTTTTGTTAAAAATCTATGAGTTGTTGCCTTTTTAGTTCTTTAAAATTATGATTGTAAGGTGCTACTTAACTTTCTGTTTATGTATTTAATATATGTACTTCACTCCTAAAATAATTTAATTTATCATGAAATGGTGATATTGGGTACACATATTGTAAAATCTGTGCACCGTGACACTGGAGTGCAATCTCCCAGACCACATGAAGCTATATCCTCCGTGTCCTTCCATGAAGCTGTGTGCAAGAATGTCCCCCATCACTCTGGAATCACCGCAGTGTTACGGAAAACAGGATGCCAGACTTTTTCAAACAATGCAGAGAAAGATTTTTATTTGGCTAGCCTGGCTCAGAGAAGCTCAAGCTTTGTAACTTTAGAGTCCCAATGATAGTGTCACAAAGCTCTTCATAAAAATTTGAGGCAGGGCGCAGAGGACAAGTTCAAACAAAGGCAGTTACTTAAAAAGGACAGGTTTATAACTCCAACCTAGGCCTACCTCACTCAGGGAGGGACTCTAACCTAAAATTAAGGGTGTGGGGCAGGCGCCACAAATTAGGGTATTGTGTAGAAGGGGGATGGAGGAGAAGGAGCAGCTGTCAAGAACTGTGAAAACCCCCTTTAACATATCAAAATATGACCTGGACTTGAGGAGGAAGCTGAAATTATGCTCTTAGTGGGCAGAAATTATTGCTACCTCTGGAGCCAAAGAATTGCCCTTTAAAATAGACCAATTTCTTCAACAGTTGTTCAAAACATTACATCTAGGCAGGCACATTGATGCATCCCTGTAATCTCAGCACTCAGGGAGGCTGAGGCAGGAAGGTCACAAAAGTTAAGTTAATTGTGATGGTGCATGCCTGTAATCCCATCACTTGGGAAGCAGAGGCAGGAGGATCACCTATCTCAAAATAATATATAAGTAAATGGCTTGAAATGTTGCTAGGTTCAGATGTCTCAGTACCTCAAAAATGTTTGATCCAGACAAAATTTTTGAAAGAATAATTTTTTAAAAAAACTGTGGTAGTCTGGTGTCTATCTATTCCTATATAGCCAAGAAATATTCTTATGTATTATATTGAGAATAAATGCTTAGAGTATTTGATTGATCCACAAGTTGAAGAATGAGACCAGTTATTTCTTACTGCTCAAATTGATGGCAGGAAAAATTATAAAACAGATAAATGAAGTTTTCAACTTTTATTTTTTTCTGGGAAAAAAGTGTAAAGTGGGTATTATAATCATTGGGTATTTTCTGTGCATTAGCTTTTAAGAAGTTAATTGAAACATGATTTTAGAAAGTCACTATTTTAGCTATTTTTTTCTTATTGCTGAGACAAAATACCTGACATGCAAAGTTAAAGGAGGAAAGGTTTAATTTAGCTCACAGTTTGTAGAGACTTCGATCTATAATCAGCTGGCCCCAAGGCATGGTGCTGTGTGGCAGAGGGGAAACACTTCATAGTGGCAGAAGACAGCAAAAGCAACAAGAGCAAAAGGGGGAGAAGGGGAACAAGCCTCTCTCTCCCTTACATTACTTGCAGGCTACCCGCCAAAGGCCTGTGTAGCACTCACATCCAAAATCCCAGCAATGGACCATGAAGAATCAATCACAAACTCTAGAAGCCCATCCTGATCACTGCATGAGGCTTTGGGGGGTACATCTAGACAAAAACCGTAACAGTCTGTCTCCCTAGAAACGATTTCTCCCAACATTTTTCTTGCTTAAATATCCAGTGGCTTAAAAAGAAAACTATGCAAATGGCAAGTTTTTCAGCTGACTTGACTTTTTAGTGAATCACCAGAGAGATAATAGTCCAATTTATTTTATTATTTATTATTTATTTATTTATTTATTTATTTTTGGTGCCAGGAACCAAACTCAGGACCTTGCACTTGCCATGCAGGCACTTATGCTGCTGAGCTATATCCCTGGCCAATTTATTATCTCTATTCAATAAGTTGTATTTTCAACTTGTGGGTCCCTGGGGGAAGAAATAAGATGCCAACCCCTTCCTGTGAGCCAATGGCATCCATTAGGGCCAGGAGGAGAAATAAGAAGCCAACCCCCTTCTATAAGCCTGATGGTGCCTGAGCTGGGAGGCAAGAAGAGCTGAGCACCACCCCCACCATAAGCAACCAGCTGATCCACAGAAACACAGACTAAGATGATAGCTACTGAAGTAAAAAAAAAAAAAAAAATCAAAAACAAAAACAAAAAAACCTTAATGCTTGTAGTGTTTAGTGTTTGATTGACTTTGCAGGCCTAAAGTCAGTAGTCTGAGTGTCTATTTAGTGTCTATTTTATGCAATATGTAACTGTGGGGGATTTCCTGCTGAAGGTGGTAGCCATTGTTAATTCCCAGTTACCTTGTTTTAAAGTTCTGTATCATTTTCATTGTTTTGTTTGGTTTGGTTTTATTATATCTGATGGATGGGCAGCTATTTCAAAGATAAGATGTATTATGGTATTGTTGACTTCCTATTATTTTGTTTTGAAGTCATATATTGCTTTCATTGTTCTGTTTTGATTGCTCTTATTCTGTTCTGTTTTGTTTTATTTTATTATGTCTGATGGTATGGGCAGCTATTTTGAAGATAATGAGAGACATTATGGTAAGCTGTTGTTGATTTCCTATTACCTTGTTTTGAAGTCTTGTATCACTTTCACTGATGGGTTTTGATTAACTTTATTCTGTTTTATTTTATTTGGTTTTATTCTCTTTAAAATAAAATCTTAAAAAGTTGCATTTTCCAGATACTCAGATTAAGCAATAGTCATGATTTACAGTGCTGCATGAAACTAGTTGATGACTTCTGGGAAGATGGCAGAATAGTAGGATGCAGGGAAGGCAGCCTGTCTGAGAGACACTGTTTAGACCCGGGAACACACTATCTTGAGGAGGACAGGAAGCAGGGAAGTGGGTTCCTTGGACCCAGGAAGAGCCTGAGGTCTGGATTGAACCCCACAGAGAGTGAACAGAAGGAATTCAACAGAGAGGAGGGTGGTAACTGGCAGTGCCTTTGCCTGGAGCTAGACTCACTGCATTAGGGGAGCTGTTGGAGCCGGTGGCACACAGTTGTGGTGTTGGTGGTGGCTCACAACCCCGGGGCCTCAGCTGAGCCATTCATTGGTGGAGGAGAGCAGCTGGCACAGAGGACTATGCTGGCTGGTGGTGAGTGTGGAGGGCTTGGTCCTCCCGCAGGATAGAGCAATTTGCCTGGAGCCATTCTGGAGTCAGGCTAGATAAGCCTGGGGCTAAAACTATTGCTGGCTTGCCCCAGTGGCTCTTAGCTGGGCACAGATCCATGGAGACTGCTTGGACTGTGGTGAACCCAGGGAGTCTGTTCTCAGGGCAGGCCTGCTAAGGTTGTCTGCTACTCTGTCCATGAACAGTTGCTGGCTTATGGGGATACACTACCATGATTTGGGTTGCTGTCTCCACAGGCTGTCTATCAGTGAATCCAGAGAGAACCCTGGAAGTGGACTCTTTTCTTTTCTTTCTTTTTCTTTTCTTTTGTTTTTACTTTTTATTGTTTGTTTAGTTTTGTTTATTATTATTATTTTTTATTTTTATTTTTTTAGTGTGAGTGTGGTTTCTGTGCTCCTTGTGGGTGTGGTCTTGTTCTGTTCTCCTTTTTGTCTCTTTTGGCTCTCTTTTCCCTCTGTCTTCTGCAGTGGTTTCCCTAAGTTTGTGGGACCCATCTTTTTCCTCCAACCTACGTACAGTCTCTTTCTCTTTTCCCACTTCTCTGCTTTCTCTTAAATTCGGGGACAGAATTGACATTTTGTGAACCTATGTACTGTATATGATTGTTTTGCATTCTGATATATGGTTATATTCAGTTTATATGATTGGGGGTTGCAAATCAGGGGTTGGCTCAGTTTACTGTTTTGTTGACTGTGTTTGGTGCTGTGGGTGCCACTGCAGCCAGAATTAACTCAATTGATCTGGATAGCTGCAGGCCCTGATGGTCCAGGACTGAGATTGACTGGGGGTGGCGGAGAGAACTGAGGCACAGTGCCAAGGAACCAGGGACTGGGCTAGTCGAGCAGTGGTTTCTCATCTCTGACAAACGGAGGAGGTGGGATTTTCCAATAGACTCGGGACCCAGGAATCAGCTATACCTGGAAGATACATCCGGGGAGTGCTCATCATGTGGAAATCCTTAATACCACCATTAAAGTAACCCACTGCAGGCAACTAACAGATATCACGCTAGGAATTAAACTGAACAAGAAAAGAAATGAGAAGACACTTAAACAGGACACAACCTCAGACACCCAGTTTGCCAAAAGCAAACCCAGGGGACAGTGAGGCTGGAAAATCCAAAAGCCCCCTACAAAGTTTCTCTGAAGTGATAACAAAGTAATTGAATGAGGCTTTGGAAGAAGTGAAATGAGAAATAATCTCTCAAATAACCACAGAGATTACCAAAATACACACCATGCTTAGTGATGTTAGAGCAGACACAGACAAAAAAATAAACGAGCTTAAGCAAATTATGGAAGTACAACATAGGAAGCAAATGGATTCCATAAAGCAGATTTAAGCAGATATTCAGGAGAATAGAAACTCCATTGAAAGTATTCAAAGCAGATTAGGCCACTGTGAGGGTAGGATCTCAGATATTGAAAACAGGCTTGCAGTTAGTGACCAGGGAAAGAAAGATTTCTCAAAACTAGCAAGGGAACATGAGAAATCAATCCAGCAGCTGCTTGATGAGACAAAGAAAAATAACTTAGGATTAATTGGAGTCAGTGAACAAGCAGGAGATACTACAAATGAAATTAAAAACATCCTTTACAGACATCGTGTCAAAAAATTTTCCTGGTAGAGAAAAAGAATTTGACATACAAATAAGTGAGGCATATAGAACTCCAATTAGCAATGATAAAAAAAATCTACTTCCAGGCATATCATAGTCAAGATTCCAGAAATTCAACACAAGAATAAAATTTTAAAAGCTGTTGGGGAAAAGAAACAAATCACCTATAAAGGAAAGCCCTTCAGAATCACAGCAGACTTCTCAGCACAGACTCTCAAGTCAAGGAGAGCTTGCAGTGAAGTACTCCAAGTTCTAAAAGAAAACAACTTTCTACCCAGACTGATGTATCCCACAAAACTATCATTCAAAATAGAGGAGAAACAAAATTCTTCCATGACAAGGAAAATTTTAGGAAATTCATGACCATTAAACCAGCACTCCAGAATGTTCTGAAGGACATTTTAGAAAGGGATGATAAATATTATAGCTCCATGAATCCCAATAGAAGTAATCCACCAAGAAAGGGAAACAGGTAGAGGGAAGGGAAGAAGTAAAAAAAAAAAAAAAAAAAGGGAGGGGGAGCCAATAATAAGAAAGCAATATGATAAGGATAAGTCAATACATATCAGTTTTAACCATCAATGTTAATGGTCTCAATTCACCAGTCAAAAGATGTAGGCTGGCAGAATGGATCAAGAAGCAAGATCCAACAATATGCTGTATATAAGAAACACATTTAATTCAAAATGATACTCATAGACTGAAAGTCAAAGGATAGATAATGATACTCCATGCAACAGGAGTTCAGAAAAAAGGAGAGGTAGCTATTCTATTTGCAGATAAGGTTAATTTTAAGCCAAGACTGATTAAGAGAGACAAAGAAGGTCACTGTATCTTGGTAAAGGGAACAATCCAAGAGGAAGAGATAACAATCATAAATATATATGCAACAAATCCTAGTGTACCCAATTATATAAAGCAATTATTAATGGAAATGAAAAATCAAATAAGCTTTAATACAGTTGTATTGGGAGATCTCAATACCCCATTGTCACAAAAAGACAGATCAACTAGACAAAAAATCAATAATGAAATATTAAAATTAAATCAAACTTTTGAGCATATGGACTTAGTAGATGTCTATAGAGTCTTCCACCCTACAACATCAGAATACACATTCTTTTCAGCTGCACATGGGACATTCTCCAAAATAGACCGTATATTGGTTCATAGAACATGCTTAAGTAAATGTAAAAGAATTGAAATTATTCCGTGCATACTATCAGACCACAGTGCAATAAAATTGGAAATCCATGCCAAGGGAAACCACAAGAACTTCATTAGAACATGGAAATTAAATAGCACACTACTGAACAATCAGTGGGTCACAGATGACACTGAAGAAGAAATTAGACAGTTTTTACAGTTGAATGACAATGACGCTACAACTTACCAGAACTTGTGGGACACAATGAAAGCAGTCTTAAGAGGGAAATTTATAGCAGTAAATACCCATATCAAGAAAACAGAACAAACTCATATAAGCAACTTAATGTTGAATCTCAAACTTCTAGAAAAAGAAGAGGAGACTAAACCAAAATCTCTTACAAGGGAGGAAATTATAAGGATCAGAGCAGAAATTAACATACTGGAGACTAAAAAAACAATACAAAGAATCCATGAATCAAAGAGTTGGTTCTTTGAAAGATTAAATAAAATTGATAAACCCTTAGCCAACCTTATCAAAAAAAAGGAAAGAAAGGACTCAAATCCATGCAATTAGGAATGAAAAGGGTGAAATCACAACAGACCCTGTCAAAATCCAGAAAATTATCTATACCTACTTTGAAAACTTGTATTCTAATAAGATGGAAAATATAGAAGAAATGGACAGATTCTTAGATACATATGAATTACCAAAGCTGAATCAAAATGATAATCCTAAACAACCCAATATCAATAAATGAAATTAAAGATGTAATTTAAAAATTATCAACAAAGAAGAGCCCAGGCCCCGATGAATTCACTGCTGAATTCTACAAGAAATTTAGTGACGATCTAACACCACTACTTCTCAAACTCTTTAATGAAATTGAAATGGAAGTAATACTCCCAAATTTCATTTTTGAAAGCAAGCATTACTTTAATCCCGAAACTAGAGAAGGATCCAACTAAGAAAGAAAATTACAGGCCAATCTCCCTAATGAACATCAATGCAAAAATTGTTAATAAGGTACGGGCAAATAGACTGCAACAAATCATCAAAAAGATTGTAAACCATGATGAAGTGGAATTCCATCCCAGGGATGCAGGGATGGTTCAACGTACATAAATCCATAAATGTAATACATCATATTAACGGAGCCAAGGATAAAAGTCATATGATTATTTATTTCAATAGATGCAGAAAAAGCTTTTGATAAAGTCCAGCACCCATTCATGATAAAAACTCTACAGAAAATTGGAGTCGATGGTCTTTATCTCAATCTGATAAAAGCTATCTGTGACAAAACGATAGCTAATATTATGCTAAATGGGCAAAAACTGAAAGCTTTCACTCTAAAATCAGGAACAAGACAAGGATGTCCACTCTCTGCACTCTTATTCAACATAGTTCTGAAAACTTTAGCTAGAGCAATCAGACAAGAGAAAGAAATAAAAGGAATAAGTTAAACTAACATTATTTGCAGATGACATGATACTCTACCTAGAAGATCCCAAAAATTCCACCAAGAGACTTCTAGGTTTAATAAGCAGATTTAGCAACATAGCTGGTTACAAAGTCAATACTCAAAAATCAATAGCATTTTTGTACATGAATAACAATCTCACTGAGAGAGAAATTAGGGAAACAATACCTTTTACAATAGCATCCAAAAAATTGAAATATTTAGGAATCAATCTAACGAAAGTGTAAAAGACCTCTATACTGAAAACTATGGTACTCTGAAAAAGGAGATTGAAGAGGATATTAGAAGATGGAGAGATGTCCCATGCTCTTCGGTAGGAAGAATCATAGTCAAATGGCCATAGTCATTTCCAAAACTGTTATACAGATTCACTGTAATCCCAATCAAAATGCTAATAACATATGTTGCAGAATTAGAGAAAACAATCCTAAAATTTACTTGGAACAAGAAGAGAGCTAGAATAGCAAAGGTGATCCCAGGCAACAAAAATAAGATGGGGCATCACAATTCCTGACCTGAAATTCTACTATAAAGCTACTGTGATAAAAACAGTGTGGTACTGGGAAAAAAAAAAAAAACAGACCCAAGGATCAGTGGAATAGATTAGATTAGAAGATCCAGAAACAACTCCAGACACACTAAGGTATCCTATCTTTGACAAAGGTGCCAAACACATTCACTGGAAGAAAGATAGCCTTTTTAATAAATGGTGTTGAAAAAACTGCCTTTCCACATGCTGAAGATTAAGATTAAACCCATATCTTTCACCATGTACTAAGTTAAAATCTAGATAGATTGAAGATATCAACCTTAAAACAGAAACATTAAATCTGCTAGAAGATAGAGTAAGTAAAACTCTTGAGGACATTGGTGTAGGCAAAGACTTTAGGAATAAAAGCCAAACTGCACAGAAATTATCTCAAAGAATCAACAAATGGTATCTCATCCTACTGAAAAGCTTTTGCACAGCAAGAGAAACGGTCACCAACAGTGTGAAGAGACTACCCACAATGTGGGAGAAAATGTTTGCCAGCTGTCCCTCAGATAAAGGATGAATATCGAAAACCTATAAAGAACTTAAAAAAATCAGTCCTCCAAGATTTAAAGACCCAATCCAAAAATGGGCATCTGAGATAAACACACACTTCTCAGATGAAGAAGTACAAACAGCAAATAAATACATGAAAAAATGTTCAACGGCACTGACCATTCAAGAGATGCAAATGAAGTAACACTGAGATTCCACCTCACCCCAGAAAGAATGGCTAGTATTATGAAATCAACCAATAACAAATGCTGGAGGGGCTGTGGGCAAAAAGGAACCCTTCTCCACTGCTGGTGGGAATGCAGGCTGGTGCAGCCACTGTGGAAGTCAGTGTGGAGATTCCTCAAAAAGCTAGGACTGGAGGTCCCATTTGACCCAGCTATTCCCCTTCTGGGTATCTTCCTGAAATAACTAAAAATATCCCACCACAGTGATATATGTGCACCTATGTTCATAGCTGCCCAGTTCATAATAGCTTAATTTTGGAAACAACCTAAATGCCCCTCAACTGAGGAATGGATAAAAAAAGATGTGGTATTTCTACATAATGGATACTACCCAGCTATAAAGAATAATAAACTAGACATTTTCACTCTTAAATGGATGAGTACTGAAAATATACTTCTCAGTGAACTGAATAAGTCACACATATGTGACTATCGCATTGTTGCACTGGTGTGATGAACTGAAACAAAATCTATGTGTATAAAAATTAGTTGGGACAGTTAGAGAAAAAGAATTTTGAGTGAAAAGTAGTTTTCTCAGGGTCATCTTAAGATTTTATTTTTAATGCAAAATGTTTATTTGAAAACAATAGGGCAATCATAACAAAAAGATAGTCATGTAGCAGGTTTCTCTTGATTCATTGAGGCAAAAGTTTTGTGTTAATAATTTGTTGGATAATGTTTCATGTCTATATTTTTTATCCTAAATAATTTCTGGAAATATAGTAATATGAAATGTGCTGATGATTGTTATTGTCTTATTGGCTGGTAGTGAAATTGTTTTGGTTTCTTACTTTCCTTTTGTTTAAAATAAAAATAAATAAATAAACTATAAAAAAATAAACTAGTTTTCATCCTTTTCCAACGTTTCCCCAGCAGATTCTGTAAAAGGAATGAGGATACTGGATTTTCAAAACTTTCATTTAATAACGTTTTGTAACATGGAGTGTGTGCACATTATTCAAAGCACACAAATTCACCTCTGGAAAATCTGTTGAAGTAGGTAGTTCTTTAGGGATTATAGACTAACAGTTACTTTTAAATGGTTAAAAAATATATCTATGTCTTCTTATGAGCATAAAACATTAGTTCTGTTTTATACCTTCTGATTAAACACAGCTAATAAACTTGTTCCTTTTAATTAAAAAAAGAAAAGACTTTCATTTAGATGAATAGTGACTTAAGGAAAAGAACTATGTCATATCAGAGTATATAAATCTGATGTAAACAGTTTTTAAGAATTTTCTGATGTTTGCAACTAAAGGCAGCCTACCATTTGCTACTCTAGTCAGTAGTCTAAATTATCATTAAATATATTTTTCTTTAACAGTAAATAATGCATGCTATCTATACATGTATACCTCCTTGTTTCTTATATTCAGCAAGGAAAGACTTATTTTTGATTTCTTTAAAATCAATGGCATTTACGTATTCATCATATTTGTGTGACTGAGTGGGAAGCACTTAGATCAGTGCCTCATAAACTTTAGTTTGCTTGAGAGTCACCTAAATGGCTTATTTAAACGCAGATTCCTGGGCCTACCCATTGTCCTAAGTGGGCACAAGAACTTGACCTTCTAAAAAGCTCTCAGGTATTGCTAGCTAGGTCATATTGTGGCTCTTAGGCCAAATAGCACTGGGCTAGATAACATAGGAGAACATTGTCCCTAAAATTCAATGAATATTCTCGTACGAGATTTACTTCTAGCCTACAGATCTATAGGATAATATATTTATGTTCCTTTATCAATTCTGTAGTAATTTGTTACAGCAGTTTTAGGAATCTAGTATACTACCCAAAGACCAGTCACTAAAATGTTAAGTTCCCTCAGTTGTGTGCTATAAACAACAGATTAGAATTGTCAATGATTGAACAACTAATTGGCAAGTGCAGTTGAATATTTCTAATATGTTATTTGATTTAATCATCCACAAATACTTAAAACTAGTTATTTTTAATATCATAAATGTTGAAAGAAAACTCAAATGTAGTGGCCATTTATGCAGAATATATTGAAGCATTACTTTATACCAGATTCTTGCTAAATATTGAAGTGGCTAAGTGACTTAGCAAGTGACATAGCCAACAATTTCCAGAGTTTGCATTCAAATCAGGATCCTGTCCTTCTAAATTCCTTGCTTTTCTCTGCCGTATCACATTGTATCAAAGGCTTAGAGAAGAGCACAAAGCATTTTGACAAAGACTGACTGGTTCATTTTGGCTGCTGTGTAGTAGTTAAAGTAGAAAATGAATTCATTATCTCTAACACAAATCACTCTGATTTATGGTATTTCTTTCTACCAAACCCCTATACAGCAGTTTTTACTTTTTGCATTAATTTTCTTTCCTTTTGTATTAACACCTATACCCCGTAATCTAGTAAACAGGCAATTTAACTTCAAACTTAATAATAGCAAATAGTTGTTTTACAGGGTCTTAGAGCTGTCGACCAGTGGTTTAGATAACAGAATTTTTATGCCTTTTTATTGTACACCACTCACCTACCCACACACGTACAAAGAATCATGCAGAATATATTTCAATATTATCTTGAGATTAAAGATCACAAAAAGATCACTTAGCAGCATAGAATGAATTTCTCAAGTATTTGTTTCACACAATCTTCCCTTCAATAATCATTAAGGCATTTAACCTGCTTAGCAATAGTTTGATATTTATTAAATTCAACAGTTGTTTATTATAGACAGTGCTTTTAAATGTACAATGTGAATGACACTTCTAGCAGCAAAACATTCAATATATGTTTTAAAAGTTGATACTACTCTTGTGGTTGATTCAAAACCAGTAAAAATCAAGATTAGTAAAATGGATTGAACTAGACAAAATGAGCTAAGTAACTGCTCACATTGTCAGATTAAAGTAAAAACACAAGAAATGAAAGAAGGTAACAAACATTTTAAAGAGAATTGCTTTGAAGTCAGGCTTAGAAGTTCAGGATAAATTTTATGCTGTCATTAAATATCAAAATCCAAACTGATATTACTGAAAAATAGATAATGACACTGATACTATTTCATCCTTCTAATGATATTCATGTTTGCCCTTTTCCCCAGTATTTATGCTGTAATTTATTTTACAGATGCTTTATGTGCATCTATACTTTGTAAGGCATAGCATTTAGGCCAAGCATACTGTCCAGTGTGAAAATAAGTCCCATATGTATGTCATTAAAATATAAGAAAATAACAGACCCAGATGACATAGATCATAATTGTTCTCACAGACAGCATCATGGATTAGTATGAATTCTCTAATACCAATCGGATGAGTACAAATTTTAGTCAGTTATATTTTGAGATTTTTATTTTGTATGCTATTATAGTTGGTTTAGTGAATCTGTTCTGTGAAAGTGATTATGTTAATATTTTTGCGACTTTCTTTGTGACCTAGTGAGCAGTCAAATTTGTAAATGTTTTAGACTTGAAAACAATATATATCTTTTAATTTTGGTATCAGGTTAATTATATGTTTAATTATTGTGTTGTTGAACTCTTCTATTTGTTAATTTTTGTGTCTGTTCTGTTTTTCAAAACAAGGTAAATTCTAAAGAAAAATTTAAGAAGTTAAAAATTGTAGAGTGATCAACTCTTGTTAATTCCATCTGGTATTGCTTTGTGTAGTTTAAGCTAAAATTTTAGGAATATACAAGATGAATATTGTTATACTGAGTGAAGTTTTTCCATTAGTATTGATAATAACCCTTATTTTCCTCTAATTATGCTTTCTTTCTTTTTCTATTTTATTAACGTATTTTCCATTAGTACGTGTGTGCAGTACATAACTATTACATTTATCATCGGGAGTCTGTACATGCACATAAAGCATCTTCTTTTTTAAAAAATCTCTTCCCCTTCTCTCCCTCTCTGTTCCCATCAACTTTTAATCCCCTTCCCATTTAAAAAAGCTCTATTTCCACTTTTTTCTTTGATCCTCTTTTTTAAATCCATTTTCCTTCCCTTCCCTCCTTCCCTGCATCTCTTGTTCCCCTTTCCGTGTGAAAAAGGTCTCTCTACTTCATATTATCTGCCTTTTATTTTGCTTTTTATTTATATTTTGGGTTTCTCATGTAAGAGAAAACATGTGACATTTAAACTGGTGTGTCTGATTTATTTCACTTAACACTGTGGTGTTGAGGTGCATCTATTTACCTATAAATAAATGCCTTGAGTTTATCCTTATTTATTGCAAAGTAATACAGTAATACCTCAGTTCACTAATGCTTCTGTTCCTGAATGTTAGGCAACATTTTGCTTCTATTTGGAAACTCAGCATCTGGTAACAAACTGCACAAACATAAACATGAGCATGTTCCCCAGAATCGTGTAATGGATTTAGTTCATGAACCCAGGTACCACTACACTCTACTGTGTATAAATGCAGCATTCTTCCTAACACATCAGGTATCTTTTGTTAATAATTATGAATGTATTGCATTCTAGCTCCTTATTTTTCAGTTTTACCATGTCATTACATTTTTATAATATATAGATTACTGAGATATTACATAAGTGGTACCTTGGTTCACAAACTTCATTCTTTCCATAATTCTGGTCACAAACTGAATTGGTGGAGAACCAAATCAAATTCAGTGGTTAGGTTCACTGTTGACCTTATGGGGAAATTTAATTCAGTTCTTGTCCAATTCAGTTTGCAACCAGAAACGTGGAAAGAATTAAGTTTGTAAACCAAAATGCTACTCTATACTATATAAAAGCTTTAAAAGTGGACACTACAGTTGGTTTTTGTATATTTGAAGTTGTACAAACACCACCACTAATTTTAGAACTGTTTCATCACCCCTCTCAAAAAAAAAAAAACTATACAAATGAGCAATGACTATCCACTTGCTACCTCCTTTCACTCACTGGCAGTCACTAATTTACTTTCAGACTCAATAAATTTGTATTTTCTGTATATTTCAGATAAGTGAAATCATACAATATGTAGTCTTTTTGTGTGGCTTTTCACTTTTCATTGAGTACAATGATACTAAGATTTATCTACGTTGAAGCATAAGCACTTCATTATTTTTAATAGCTGAATGATACTTCACTGTGTGAGTATACAGTAGTTCCCCCTTCTGCAAGAGGAATGCATTCCAAGATCCTCAATGCCTCAAACTATATAGCACAAGCCCTGATTATGTGCTTTTTCCTATACATGTATACTTATGGTAAAGTTTAATTTATAAATTAGGCACATAGTATTGTGAACAATAACTTATAATTTGCTAAAAATTATAGCAATGTAATAAAAGTTATTTAAAGTTGATGAATATTTTATGTCTGGAATTTTCTATTTACTATTTTTGAATCAGTTGATGGTAATTGAAACTGCAGAAAATAAAGCCATGCATACTTGAGGGCTACTATATCACATTAGTGATCAATTCGTGAACATGTTATTGTTTTTATTCTTTGTCTGTTGTTAATCATGCTGTAATAAACATTCATGTACAAATTGTTGTTGGACATACTTTTCATTTCTCTTGAGCATAAACCCAGGCATGGAATTGCTTGATTATAGAGTAACCCTAGAGTAACATATTGAGGAACTACTAAACTTTTCCAAAGTGGGTGTGCTATTTCACATTCACATTAATTTTGTGTGAGAATTCTACCTTCACCACATTCTTGTCAGCACTTGTTATTCTTCTCATTTTGTCTATCCTCTTGGGTATATAATGATGTCTTATTGTGTTTTTAAGTTAATGACTACTTTTATTAAGCATCTTTCCATGTTCTTATTGGTCATTTATGTATCTTCCTCAGAGAACTGTACATTCAAATTATTTCCTCATATTTTAATCAGTTTGTCTTTTTATTAAGTTCTCTTACAAATAAATGGTTTGAAAATATTTTCTCCCATTTTGTGGATTGTGTCTTGATTGTCCTTCAAAGGCACAGAAGTTTTTCATTTTGATTACTTTGCTTCTATGTAGATCACATGTAGGAAAACATTAACAGACAACGTTATGAAAATTTACTCTGTGTTTTCTTCTAAGAGTTCTAATAGTTATCTCTTATGCTAAATCTTTGATCCACATTAGTATATGATATGAGTTAGCAGTTGAACTTTGTCATTTTAAATATGGGTACCTAGTTTTCTTAGTATTGTTTGTTCATAATACTGCTCTTTTCTTATTGAATTGTCTTAACATCCTTGCTGAAAATCAAGTGTAAGAATTCATTCTTGCACTCCTAATTTCATTCCATTTTTTATTAATACATGTTTATACTAAATAATGATTACATATATCACGTAGAGTTTGTACCTGTCCATAACACATCTTAATGCTTTTTTTTGTTCCCTTCCCTTCTGTCTTTGCTACTCCTCCCACCTCTTCTTCCCTTCCCCATTTAAAAAAGCTCTGCTTCCATTTATTCTCTTCAACATTCTTTTTAAAAAACCCTTCCTTCCCTCCTCCCTCTATCCATCTCTTTTTCCCCCTTCCCATTTGGAAAAAATACCCCTAGTTCCTAATATCCATCTTATTTTCCCTTTATTTATACTGTGGGTTTCTCATATAATAGAAAAAATGCAGCACTTAAACTAGTGTGTCTGATTTATTTCACCTACTATTATGGTCTTGAGATGCATCTACTTACGTTAAAATGCCTCAAGTTTATCTTTCTTTGTGGCAGAGTAGTACTCCATTGTATACTGAATAAATAAATAACACATTAAACTTTACCCAGTCATCAGTTGATGGGCATATAAGATTTACCTCTGACAAATTATGCTGCTGTAAATATTGATATAATATTGGTAGTACTCTATTGTATACTGAATAAATAAATAACACATTAAATTTTATCCATTCATCAGTTGATGAGCATATAAGATTTACCTCTTACAAATTATGCTGCTGTAAATATTGGTATAATGTATCTGAGATGCATACATCTTTTTTCAGATGAAGAAATACAAACAGCAAATAATATGTGAAGAATGGCTATCATCATGAAATCAATCAATAACAAATGCTAGAGGGACTGTGGAAAAAAAGGAACCCTTCTCTACTGTTGTTGGGAGTGTAGACTGGTGCAACCACTATGGAAATCAGTGATTCCTCAAGAAACTAGGAATAGCGGTCCCATTTGACCTAGCTAGTCCCCTCCTGGGTATCTTCCCAGAAGAATTAAGAACATCATACCACATATATGTGCACTCATGTTTACAGCAGTACAAATAGTAATAGTTAGATCTTGGAAACAACCCAAATGCCCATCAACCAAGGAATGTATAAAAAAGATGTGGTCTTTTTATACAACAGAGTACTACTCAGCCATAAAGAAGGATAAACTGAATGTTTTTATCGAAAAATGGATGCAACTCAAGACCATATTCATTAATGAAATAGATCAGCCTCACATATGTAGACATTCTTTTGTCTCTCTAGTGTGAAAAGCTGAAAGAGTAAATAAGCTCTAAATTGTACAATAGATATTGTGAAATGGAAAGAAACTGTTCAAAAGGAACTACATTACATATTAATATCTTTAAATTAGTTACTCAAGGTACAAGATATAGACATTTAATTATCCAAACAATATTAGCCCAAACATTTCTTTTCAATGAATTAAAAGAAATTAGTAGAATAACTATCTTAACTTTTTTCCTGTCTTCTCCTGTCCCACATTCTAGTAGTGGTGTTAGGTCCTCTCTAAATTTCTTAAAGAATTCAGCAGTGAATTCATCAGGGAGTGGACCTTTCTTTGTTGGTAGGTTTTTAATTCCATATTCAATTTCATTGATTGATATTCTTTAGGATTTTTATATCTTCTTGATTCAGCTTTGGTAATTCATATATATCTTGGAATCTGTGCATTTCTTCTGCATTTTCTGTCTTATTAGAATACAAGTTCTCAAAGTAGGTGTAGATAATCTTTTTGATTTCTGCAGGGTCCCTTGTGATTTAACTCTTTTCATTCCTAATTGCATAGATTTGAGTCTTTTATTTCCTTTTTTAAATAAGGTTGGTTAAGTATTTGTCAATTTGATTTAATATTTCAAAGAACCAACTCTTCAATTTATTGATTCTTTGTACTGTTTTCTTAGTCTCCAGTGCATTAATCTCTGCTCTAATCTTTATCTTTTTTTTTTGCTTTTTTTTTTATTTAAGAGAAAATAGATACAGAAGCTAGAAATAAAAGTCAAAAAAGACAGACAAACAACAACAACAGATCTGATATGATAACATTGTAGGTTTGCACACTGAGGTGGTTGAGGTTTGGCAGTAGTTACAATATTGCATATCATTACCTTCCTAGGGGTTGGGGATATTGACAGATATAGACATGTAAGATTCATCAATTCAGGTATATTAACTTTTCTTTTTCAATAGCTATTGTATTTAGCAATACGGTTTTTTTTAACTGTCTTATTTATGAATATTTATAAATTTATGTCTTTTTCCTTTTCTCTTCC
>RJWM01015066.1:0-42868 GCA_004363535.1 Dasyprocta punctata
CTTGTATAAAAATTAGTTCAATATGAATCAAAGACCTATGCATAAGACTTGAAAGTGCTACAAGAAAACAGAAGGGAAACACTTAAAAGTCCTAGGCACAGGAAAAGACTTCTGAATAGGACTCCAATAGCACAGGAAATAATAACCAAAATCAAGAGCAAGGATGATTACACACAGATTTTCTATCAACTGTGCTCCTTTAGAGAACCCTAATCAATAAAACTCATAAAGGCACACTGCAAACCAAAATGCAGTGTATTCATGCAGGCAAACAGTATACAACGAAAATAAAGAAATCACATAACATAAACCCCTATGACTCAGCAACTCCTTCCCTCCATTTACAAACAGCATGTGTAAGCATGCTGCAAGTTTCACTCAGTAATGTAAAATCTAGAAACTAAAATACAGTATATTCACAAAGGTGAAGAGTGCATAGCAAAAAAAATGAAGAAACTACATCACTTGTGAATCTCTAATACGTTGCATACAGCATGATTATATCTTTATAAAATTCAAAACATCAGGAAACCCAAACTACAAAGTCTAGATCTAGCCAAGTTTCATGGCTCAGAAATGAAGGAGTAAAAATGGGAATGATACCACTCTCCATGACTCCTAGTGACCCAGTGGCAAAATTTTTACTTCCTGTTCCCACAACCTTAAGCTCTGCTGCCCCAGAAGTCTTAGTTTCAGAGGACAGAAGGCTTCTACCATGAGGCACAACAATGATCCCATTGAACTGAAGCAAAGTTCCCCTCACCACTTTGGGCTCCTTATGCCTGACTCGACAGGCTAAAAAACGAGTTGCAGGGCTGGGAGTTTGGCTCAGTGGCTTAAGCACCTGCCTGCAGGTGCAAGGTTGTGAGTTCAATCCCCGATATGGGAGGGGGGGGATGAAGAGTTGCAGTGAGGTGCAGGAGTTGGAGACCGACCTGAGCCAGATTACCAAGGAAAAACTGTTGGCCACTCCACAGTGAAGATAAGGAAGGGTGTGCCTGGAGCGCAGGAGATCCCTGCGGGATCTCCTAGTATTACCAGACCCACAAGAACCCAGTCCAGGCAGGAAGACAGCAGCCCAGAACCTTCAGGGATAAAGGCATGCATCACTTCTCTGGAACCAAATCCCACTGAGGTGCTCGCTAACGGCCAAGAGAATACAGAATGGATAACAAAAGAAGGCAGTTATAATTACCAGCTACAGGTATGACCACACGGCCAATGACAGAAACAACTGCTTCTTCTCTATTTTGTTAGTATGCTTGTACATATGGCTGGGGATTTAACTCAGTGGTGCAGTGCCTACCTGGCAAGCATAAGATCCTGAGTTTGACTGCCAGCACCAACAATAACAACAAAAAATAAATAAATATATACACACATACACATTAAACAGGTATCTTTTGTTTTCTTTGTTTCTAATATGTTGACTGACTGTACTTGTATTTCTTTTAATTTTTTATTACTGTATGTTTGTAATACATAATAATTAATCTTGGGGGAATGGTGCATATACATATCACATCCTGATCATTTTTATTTCCCCTTCCCCACTGTCTCTCACTATCTCCATAAAATCTACCTCTCTGTTTTCCTATCATCTTTTATTTCATCTGATTTATTTCATTTAGCATTATGATCTTCAGGTGCATCCACTTTCCTACAAACAACTCAAATCTATTCTTCTTTATGGCTGAGCAGTACTCCACTGCACATCCATCCATCCACCTATCTATCCATCAAATCCATCCACTGGTGGGCCTATAGGCTGCTTCCAAGACTTAACTATGAGTTGTGCTGTTATAAACATGGGTATGGCCAGGCATACCAGTGCATGTTGTAATTCCAGCACTTCAGAGGGTGAGGCAGGAGGATCACTGTGAGTTTGAAGCCAGCTTGCACTATATAGTAACCATGCCCCACCCTCCCCAAAAAAAAGAAAAAGAAAAAGAAAAACCAACAACCAAACGAAACGAAACACACACAAAAAAAGGTATGCATGGATCACTGTAATGTGATGGCTTTAATTCTTAGGAAGATACCCAGAAGAGGCATAGCTGAATCTTAACACTATTAAATCTACATTAGAATATTTAAGTTATGGAGTGTCAGAAGAGTGAGCATTATCCAAAGGAAAACTGTCTTCTACTCTGGGGAGGGAGTTAAGTTACTTTTTGTTTGTATGCAAGATAGCTATACCTCCTAAGATGTAATTACAAACTTACTACTATATCTGAAAATGAAGTACAGAGTGGTCTAAAGAGACATGTCTAGCTGTCAAGCTGTCATGGGGTGGCTTGTGACCATTAACTGTGGCATGTCAACTTGACTAGGTCAAGACATGCTCAGCACAACACTGATGCACAGTTCTGGGTGTACCTGTGGAGATGACTGGGACATACGGCCAGCAAACCAACAAGGGGGCAGACCCACCAAGTTTCGGGTGGCACCAACCTAGTCTTATAACCCGGGGGAATGAAAAAAGGAAACAAAGATGGTCGTGTGCGTCAGGGCCTGCTCCTGTCACCTGCAGACACAGGTCCCCAGTTTCTCTGCTCTCTAGCACAGACATCTCCACAGGGAGTGTCCAGGACCAGGACCCTGCACCAGGGCTGCACCCTCGATCCTGCTTGCTGCTCGGCTCCCAGCTTCTCGGCTGAGCAGCTCTATTCCCTGCCTCTGATCCTGTAGCCTCCCTAATAAATCCCTTTGCATGATTACATGTAGATTTTCTATCAACTGTGCTCCTTTAGGGAACTCTAACTAATAAAACTCATAAAGGCATGTTGCAAACCAAAATGCAGTGTTTTCATGCAGGCAAACAGTATACAACGAAAATAAAGAAACCACATTATTTATGAATGTCACATATAATGCTGCATATGTACAACTGTATTTTATAAAATTCAAAATATCAGAAAAGCCAAATTACAATACTAGATTTAGACACATGGGTGATACAACTAGCAGAAGTAAGAGAGTGAGAGACAGCCCTGCAGGAAGGCAGACCCTAAGGGCCAGGGGTGCTGGTGAGGGCAACAATTTACCTTTGACCTGTGTGGTAGCAGAAACAACCTAAATACATCAGCAATCACAGGAAGTGACAGGAATTAATTTCAACATTAAGCAGACTGAGTAAAGAACAAATAAAGTCTACCTCTCTGCTGACTGCACAAGAATACCTAAAACGAACTATCAGAGACAGGGAGCAAAAGGATGCATAAGGAGGGAGAAGGCTAAAGAAAAATAGGCCAGCTGGCCGCCAGACTGCTTCAAAAGAATGCACCCCCACAGACGGCCCCAGGGATGGTAAAGGACCAAGGCAGCAAGAGTCAGGAAGCTCACCTGGTGGTCACCAGCACAATCTCAGAAGACGTACGGCAAAAAGGGAATATTCTTAAGGAAAGAAGGACAAAGACACGCAGAATAGAAGCCTTTAAAAGAGTTCAGTCATAGCTAGGTGTGGTGCAAGCCTAGGACTCTGACAGGCTGACCCTAAGCAGGGGGTCAAACAAGTAAATAAATAAAGGGCTGGAAATGTAGCTCAATGCAAGGGCCCTGGGTTCCTAAAAAGAGTAACTGTAAAGAAACACACCACATGAGCCCCCTCCCAAGCAGCAATGGGAGGAAAGCAGGCAGGGCCAATGCAGTTGAAGCTCTCGCAGGCCTCCATGCAGGATCAGAACAGCAATGCTACAGGGACAAGAAGACAACAGTGCTGAGCAAGTATCCCCTAGCATCTACAGTCTGCTCACTCTAGAAAAGGGGCTCAACACCCCAGCATAGCTGGCAGCTGAGGCTCAGGCGCCGCAGACCCACTCGACAGCACTCAGGAGAGGCCTAGAAAGCAGCACCACAGCTGCTGTGCACACCCTCCCTGGCTGCCTGGCTGCTGCCTGGCACACCTTCCTCAGGGAGAGTGAGAACCCAGAGACTGCATCTGCAGCTCAACACACAGGTGCCTGCCCCAACCCCTTCCCACCAACGCCATTGGGCAGCACCCCCATCCCCCAGAAGCAGGCTGTGGGGGAGACAGGGGCTGGAGGAAAGCGCTTTGCACTGCTCTCTTCCATGTCCCCACACTTTTCTAACACAGAGCACACATGTGTATATGAAACAGAATTAATGAAACAAAGTAAAAGAAGTAATATTTTAGAAATTAAAAGCTGTGTCTTTGAAAAGACAAAATGACAGACACCTAAAAAATCTGACTTAAAACGAAAGCACAAATATAAGAAATTTAAAAAGTCATCTCTACAGACAAGACAGGAATTGAAGATACCCTATAAGCAGCTCTGTCCTGATAGCTTTGACAACTTCTAAAAAATGGAACTTAGCAAAACAAACCTGAGAAGACGTTATGCACTGGAGAAAGTGGACCAGAACTGACACCTCCAGACATGTGTGGCAGTGTCCGAGAACCAAGGCAAAAGAGGACAGCAGAGCTGGGCACACTGGTACACACTAGCTACTCAGGAGGCTGATGCAGGAAGACCCTGAGTTGGAGGCAGCCTGAACAATATGCCAAGACCCTGGACTGGGGATGCGGCTCAGTGGTAGAGGATTCATGGGTGTCATTCCCAGGAACCTCGCACACATAAAAAAGAAGACAACCGAGTGAGGCCCAGACCTAAAGGGCTGGGGGTCACTTGACCTTAGCATCAAACTGAACACTACTTGCAGTCTAAGTTTCTGGACAGGACAAGTATGTAGAACATGAGCTAGAAGGAGACTGCAACAGAAGAGGTCTCTGATCTGCAAGCAAGGGGGAGTCTTGGCTCACTTCCTGCTGTCACTGTGGTAAAAGCAAGCTTACTTAGGAGAGAGCAGGTCAGTCCTGCTTCCCCACAGTGGAAGCGGGAAGTGTAAAGGACAGAAAGAGCCAGGCAATCTATAAAACCCCAACGTGGGTCACCAAGAGCAGACAGGCTACATGACATGGTGCAACAAGCCCCAAGGAAAAGGGACACAACGTTGTCAGCGTTTCACCTCTGGCAGGGGAATGAAGGTGGAAAGAGGCCATACAGCAGGTAGAAAGGAGTTGGCAAGCATGGTGAGAGAAGAGTCTTACCCCAGGAAACCCCAAGCACCGGGATATTCCTACTCCCTCAGGAGTCATAAGCAGGAAGCAGAGAGAGAACCTGCCCCAGACCCACACCAGCACCAGGCTGCAGCACAGGCCACTAGAGACAAGCTGGCTCAAGCACTGGCTCAGCCTACCAGACAGACGCCTCAGTGACAGTCTCTACCTGGCACTCTCCATGCACTGCGTGGCACTTGGCCAAACAGAATAAGAGGAACAGACAGCAAGACTGATGCTTGAGCCGGGCGTGGTGGCGCACGCCTTTAATCCCAGCACTCGGGAGGCTGAGGTAGGCGGAGCGTTGTGAGTTCGAGGCCGGCTTGGGCTACAACGCGAGCGCAAGGCCGGCCTGAGCTACATAGTGCGACCCTGCCTCAAAAAACCAGGGCCGGAAGTTTGGCTCAGTGCCTTAAGCGCCTGCCCTGGCAGGCGCAAGGCTGTGGGTTCAATCCCCGGTGCCGCAAAAAAAAAAAAAAAAAAAAAAAAAAAAAAAAAAAAAGACTGATGCTTGAGGAAGAAAGAGCAATGCCAGTTCTACATACACTCCCAGAAAGGCGAAGGAACAGGAACGCGGACATACCTCAGCTTGTTTTATGAGGCCCTAAAGGACACTATAAGATGAAAAGACGACAGTCATTTTCACAAGCACAGATACAAAACCTTAACAAAACTCCAGCAAAGCAATGCAGTAGCAAGTACAAGGGATGTCCACAGAAAGATATGCACAAAAGCATTCACAGCCACTCTTCTCAAAACAGCACAAAGCCAGGTGTGGTGGCGCACGCCTTTAATCCCAGCACTCGGGAGGCTGAGTAGGAGGAGCGTTGTGAGTTCAAGGCCGGCTTGGGCTACAACACGAGCGCAAGGCTGGCCTGAGCTACACAGTGCGACCCTAACTCAAAAAACCAGGGCTGGGAGTTTGGCTCAGTGACTTAAGCGCCTGTCTGACAGGCGTGAGTGAGGTTTTGAGTTCAATCCCTGGTGCCAAAAAAAAAAAAAAAAAAAAAAAAAAAAAAAAAAAACAGCACAATTCTGGATACAACCCAAAGGGCCATCGGTCAACTAGAGGAGAGTGGGTAAACTGCTACATCTGTACTGTTTTGTTTATGTTTTTGTTTTTTAACAGTACTGGGGGTTGAACCCAAGGTCTTCCCACAGAGTTACAATCCTCAGCCCTATTCTGAAATAGGATCTTATTAAATCACTCAATTGCCCAGGCTGAACTCAGACTTACAATCCTCTTCCCTCCAACCTCCCAGAGTGCAAACACTATAGATGTGCATCACCACACTCATCTCTATCTGTACAACTTTCTCAACAATAAAAAGAAGCAAACTACTAATGCATACAACAACATGGATCACTCTCAAGAGCACTGTGTCAAGTAACAGAAGTTTATGTGAGGCTGGGTGTGGTGGCGCACACCTGTGATCCCAGTATTCAAGAGGCTGAGGCAGGAAGATCACTGTGAATTTGAGGCCAGGCTGGGCTACAAAGTGAGCTCAAGGCCAACCTGAACTGCATAGCGAAACCCTGTCTCAAAAAGACACACACACCAAGAGGAGGAGGAGGAGGAGGACGAGGAGGAGGAGGAGGACGACGATGACAACGACGTTGTTGTCATTTATGTGATACTCTTGAAAAAGAAGTGTGGGGACAAAAGTCAAGCCTGTGATTACAAGGGGCTGACCACCAGGGGGAACAAGGCAACTCTATATGAGTTCTGCAATCCAGTTATGGCCAGTGTTCTGTTTGTTTTGTAAAGAGAAAACAGTGAATTTTTACTGAACGTAAATTATTTATCACTGTCTTGAGAGGCCCCCAATTTTAAACCTGCATCGCCACAGAGGTCGCCCTGCAAAAGCTGCAGATGTCCATGTGTGCCCACCGGCCAGCACCACACCTGAATGACAGCCCAGGCTGCTGCTATGGGTGAGAGCAAGTCTGCTGGACAGAGGACTGGCTCCAGCACAGAACCTCGAGGGGATGAGGGCCCCAAGGCAGGGTGCAGCCTTCCTAAGGACACAGGCAGATCAAGTACCACAGCAGGGTTGAAATCAGAAGTGATGAAGTAAAGGACACACACAGATTAAACAAAAAGCTTCAATTGGTAAAACACAAGAATATGGACCTTCGGGAGGCTGAGGTAGGCGGAGCGTTGTGAGTTCGAGGCCGGCTTGGGCTACAACGCGAGCGCAAGGCCGGCCTGAGCTACATAGTGCGACCCTGCCTCAAAAAATCCAGCGCCGGGAGTTTGGCTCAGTGCCTTAAGCACCTGCCCTGGCAGGCGCGAGGTTGTGAGTTCAATCCCTGGTGCCGCAAAAAAAAAAAAAAAAAAAAAAAAAAGAATATGGACCAGAAATGCACAGGAAACAAGCTGATGTCAATAATACTAAAAAGCCTTCCATTAAACACAATGCAGAAGAGACCAAATATATTAAGTGAACACAGAAAACGAACATGAAAAATGATTAAAGCAAGATCTGAGGGGACCAAAACTTCACACTAAGTATGTTCTCTCCATCCTCTAGGTTCACTCCTTTGTTTATCCACTCACTTAGTCATTAATACAAATATTTCGAGTAGCTAAATGTGTCAGGCAGAAAGCACACAAAAATAGCTGCCTTTTCAGAGCTTGTATTCCAGTAAAAAAGAAAGGCAAAATGAGCAAGTGAACTATATGGTATGTTAGAAGCAAGTCTGAGGAAATGGGGACTGGTGGGAAGGAGGACTCTTCAGCAAGGGGAGGAGAGGGCAGCTCCAGGAGGATGCAGGGACTGGTGCTGGCTGATGCATGAGGAGGTGGACAACTATCCATGCAGTGGTTCAACACTGCTTACACTGTCACAGGGACCAACAGGAAAGCAGGCCCAGATTAGAAAACAAGGCAGAAAGCCGGGCGTGGTGGTGCACGCCTTTAGTTCCAGCACTCAGGAGGCTGAGGTAGGAGGAGTGTTGTGAGTTCGAGGCCGGCTGCTTGAGCTACAATGTGAGCGGTAAAGCCAGCCTGAGCTACATAATGCTACCTTGCCTCAAAAAACCAGGGTCAGGGGTTTGGCTCAGTGGCTTAAGGGCCTGTCTGGCAGGCATGAGGCTGTGAGTTCGATCCCTGGTGCCACAAAAAAAAAAAAAAGGCAGTGACTGCTACTCATTACTGGCCACCTACAGCAAGGGAGCAGACGAAAAAGCTCGAACAGTTACCTGCAGCAGAAATAAAACGAAACAGAACTTGAAAATGGGGCCTTATGCGGTGGCATAAGCCAACTCCTGGAATCCAGACAGATTTGGAAGCCCCATAGGCTCAACGGAGGTCAAAGGTCAGGTAAAGAGTGTGATCTCCTGCAGGCTGAATGCTGTCCAGGTAGCCTCTGTTAAGCTGAGCTGGCCCAAGGACAGGCGGAAAGGGGGCAGGAAAGCCAAGCTACAGAACTGCATCTGGGAGAGAATTCCAGGCATTGCTAGCACACAGAATTGTCTAGAACCAAACACACGAAAGCCTTAGCTCAGGAAAGTGCTTCACCCACAAAATCCTGCACCCAGACTAACACAGCCCAAATACCCTGTGGACCGCCAGCTGGCTGCCTCTGTCAGGCATGGCCAGCAGAGGCCAGGAGAGACATCCAGAGAGCAGTGTGGAGAGCACTCTGCAGCAGAAGCATTCCTCCCCTTCTGCTGCTGGTGAGCCCACAGCCCACAGGGAGGCGCACCGTGCCCGCTCGCCGGCAGCCACTCACCGGCTGGTCAAGGCCGCCTTGCCTCTCTTCCTTCTCCACAGTCCTCCGGCAGTCTGGGCACACCCACAGCGGCAGGTGCAGCACGCTGTTGCCCTTGGGAGCCATGGAAAGGGCCAGTTTGCTCGCAGTCTTAACTCCACTCTCTAAGAATGAAGAGTCTTTCCGTTCACTTCTGCACAGAAGACAATAATCCCCAGCGGGGTAGGGTGGTGTCCTATGATTCATGCCAAAACTAAAAGGAGTCTGGAACAGAAAAAAAAATTCTGTTTTCAAAACCTGATCCACAAAGCCAAGACTGTTTAAAATTACACTTAGTTCTAAAATAAAATGCACATGTATGTTTATGTAAAGGATCATAAAATAAGAAACTTGTTGAGTAAAACTGAAACTAGTGTTCCAGAAATTCATAATACTTCAAATAAAACAGTAATGCCATAAAGAAAATCTTTGTGGGAGTCAAAAGCTGTCTGTGCAGCCCTTCACCTCGACTTCGGGATCATTTCCCCCAGGGGAAACGGCCAGCCTCAAGTTTCAGAAGCACTCTCCATCGAAAAGGTTTGAAGCCACTAGGGACCAGCCCACTGTGCTCCCACCAAGGGGGCAGTGCTGCTATCCCTGAGATGTGCTGTCCACATTCTAGATTCCACACTAAGCACCAGAGCACAATGGATGGCAGCCATACACACAAGGCCCGGGCCCCAGCCAAGCTCTGCAGCAAGCAACGCCGCACTCACCTCCAGCTACCTCAAACAAGTGCATCCTCAAAATGATTAAACTGTAGGATGAAGGTGGGAGTGGGGGCCTGAGGAAGAGGCAAGAATATGATCCTGGATCCTGGACCCTATCTATCCAAAGATCACCAAGCACTCCATCCAAAAGTAAAATAAGCAGTAAAAACACAGGCACGCAAAGAGCTGGGAATGGTGATGCACGCCTGTAAACCCAGCACTCGGGATGCTGAGGCAGGAGGATGTTGTGAGTTTGAGGCCAGCTTGGGTTACAAAGTGAGTTCAAGACCAGCCTGAATTGCACAGTGAGATCCTGTCTCAAAAAGACAAAAAAAAAGCCGGGCGTGGTGGCGCATGCCTTTAATCCCAGCACTCGGGAGGCTGAGGTAGGTGTAGCGTTGTGAGTTCCAGGCCCGCTTGGGCTACAGTGTGAGCGTAAGGCCGGCCTGAGCTACATAGTGCGACCCTGCCTCAAAAAATCAGGGCTGGGAGTTTGGCTCAGTGCCTTAAGTGCCTGCCCTGGCAGGCGCGAGGTTGTGAGTTCAATCCCCAGTGCCGCAAAAAAAAAAAAAAAAAAAAAAGGGTGAGAAACACAGACACACAAAAAGAAGCCAGGGTTTATGGGTTTGGAAATGGCCTAAAGTCCTAAAGACAGCAAGCAGACAGCCAAGATTTGAACCCAACCAGATAATGTGGACAGTCCCCGGATGACCTGACAAGGGACACGACAGGTCCTGGAGAGTCCCAGAGCCAGGACAGGGCCCAAGGTGGGGCCAAGCAGAGGCTGGACCAGCTTTGCAATGCTGGCAGTCACACGGAAGAGCATCCCTTGGTCTCTCCTGTCAACTGGGGCAACCTGCTGCCTACCAACCAGTAGGAATGGGACCCACAACAAGACTGCTGTGGCTTTCCACAAAGGCTCCAGCTGGCTCCTGAGCTCCTCCCTGAGCCTCCTGGCTCTCTGTCCTGTCACCAAGCTCAGCTGAGTCGCGCTCACATGACTGGCCCCCCAGCCAACTGAGAGCTCTTAAGTGGTCCCCAGGCTCCATGGGGGCAGTGGGTTTTGTTTTGTTTTTTAGTACCCAGACTCGAACTCAAGACCTTAACACTTGCCAGGCTGGTGCTGAGCCACTGAGCTATGTCCTGGGCCTGGGCAACAGGTTCTTAAACACAGCTGCATGACAAAGGAACGAGTGAGTAGGCAATGACAGCACCTCTCAATGCAATTTCATACAAGCCAACTCCTGTGCAAACCAACAATCAAAACTGCATGCACCTATCACAACTACAAGGTCCTGGGGTTTAACCAGACACAGTTCAGTAGCGTGATGAAGCCTCGGGATGCTATCTGGGAAGAGAACAGGCTACTGTCTCCCACTGGTGTCCTCGCAGGCTGCAGACTTCCGAACCACAGTGTGAAGGAGCACAGACATCTTTCTCTGTACCTGCAGGTCTGTAAAGTCTAAATCACAACTTCACAACTCACACTGACATGCTAAGGTGTTCTGGCACAGGCCTAAAATCCCAGCCATTCCGGGAGGCTGAGGTAGGAGGACTGCAGTCTAGGCACCTTGGCAAGACCCTGTCTTAAAAAATTTAAGAAAGGGCTATGGATATAGCCCAGTGTGAAGGCCCTGGAATCAGTGCCCAGGACCAACCTCCACCCCTAACCCACACAAAAGACAAAATAGAACAAAAACCTCACACTGACTTTCCCCCATGTAGCCATCTCTCTTCCCCAGCCCCCATCACTGACAGAACAGCCACAACCATCAGACCACAGAAGGAAATGCTGGGCTCCAAGGTCCCAAAGTCCGAGACGGAGCACAACTGCAGTTATGACTCTGCTTGGCTCCCAACTATCTGTCACTGGTCCAGCAGCAACTGGGTGTCCCTTATCCAAATGATCTGGTCCCATATCACAAGAGCCAGTACCCAAAATTTACACTCACAGAAAATGTGTTTCTAGTATGAGGACAGCCTGGGCAATAATGAAATCCTGTCTCAAAGCAAAAATAGAAGAAGCCAGGCGTGGTGGCGCATGCCTTTAATTCCAGCACTCAGGAGGCTAAGGCAGGAGAATCATTGTGAGTTTGAGACCAGCCTGAGCTACAAAGTGAGTTCAAGGCCAGCGTGAACTGCAGAGTGAGACCCTGTCTCAAAAAATAGGGCTGGGGATTTAGCTCAGTGGCCTAAGTGTCTGCCTGGCAGGAGTGAGGTTGTGAGTTCGATTCCCAGTACCAAAAGAAGAAAAAAGAAAAGAAAAAAAATGTGCTTCATATACACCTTACACACACACACACACACACACACACACACACACACTAGAGGTCACTTTACACAATATTTTAAGCATACTTACATTTTGACTGCAACTCATCACATGAGCTCAAGTGTGGAAACTTTCACTAGTAATGTCATGTCACCAGGTAAAAAATTTCAGATTTTGTATGTTTGTTTGTTTGTTTTTTGGTACAGAGAACCAAACTCAAGACCTTGTGCTTGCCAGGCAGACGCTGTACCACTGAGCTACATCCCCGACCCAAAAAATTTTAGATTTTGGAGCATTTTTAATGTCAGACTTTTTGTACTTAACTGGGCCCAACATCTATCAGGGCACTGGGGAACAATAATAAAGATCTCTGCTATTCAGGAGCTAATATTCTCATCAAAGACAAAAACAATACATAAAGCAAATAAATAAAAACATACGTTAGACAAGGAGGAAAACATGAAGCAGAAAGGAGTCTCTGATGCTGGGAATGGAGCCCTTTCATCGAGGGTGGCAGTGAGGATTCTTCGAGGAAATGACCTGAGACCCCTGGCACATCACAGACACCTTGGAAAGGGCACAGAGGTGAGCGAGCAGAAAGGCTCTGAAGTGGAAGGTCAGATGGCCAGGCAGCTGAGGAGAAGGAAGGCAATGAGATGCTGAGGGATGGGGGCTGAGGACCAACTGCCAGGCTGTCAGGAGAGGAGGTGGGAAGGAAGGAGCGACACCAGGGGATGGTTGGCAGTGGCCTGGACCACGGACACAGGAATTGGGAATGGGCGAAGTACAGGACAGGAAAAGGATCAAGGGCAGCATCTGGGCCTCTAGACAGAGTATGCGGCACATTTCTGAACCAAAAAAGACAAGTTTGTAACTGTCTTACATCTACTCTAGGCCAGGCCTTCTATCTAGGACAGGCAAAAGGATACAGCACAAGCAGCACAGTAAAAACACACAAACTCAAAGTCAAATTTGGTATTCACCCAAGAAGAAAACAGTTTGCAAGGGTGTGGACTGGGACTGAAGGGTGGTATTTTTGTTTGTTTCTTTTTTCTTTTATTTTTTTGATACCAGGGATCGAACTCACAACCTCGTGCCTGCCAGGCAGACGCTTAGGCCACTGAGCTAAATCCCCAGCCCTATTTTTTGAGACAGGGTCTCACTCTGCAGTTCAGGCTGGCCTTGAACTCACTTTGTAGCCCAGACTGGTCTCTGGGCTCACAACAATCCTCCTGCCTCAGCCTGCCGAGTGCTGGGATTAAAGGCATGCACCACCACGCCTGGCTTCTATTTTTGCTTTGAGACAGGATTTCATTATTGCCCAGGCTATCCTCAAACTTTTGGGCTCAAGCAATCCTCCTGCCTCAGCCTCCTTTTTTTTTTTTTTCGGCACTGGGGATTGAACTCACAACCTCGCGCCTGCCAGGGCAGGTGCTTAAGACACTGAGCCAAACTCCCAGCCCTGGTTTTTTGAGGCAGGGTTGCACTATGTAGCTCAGGCCGGCCTTGCGCTCGCGTTGTAGCCCAAGCGGGCCTCGAACTCACAACACTCCGCCTACCTCAGCCTCCCGAGTGCTGGGATTAAAGACGTGCGCCACCACGCCCGGTCCTCAGCCTCCTGACAGCTGAGGTTACAGTGTGCTCCATCATACTAAGGGCAGCATTTTCACAAGAGTGAAGACCCAAACAATAAGGGAAGAAGTAAATGGCCACATGAAGACCTGGGAAGCGAGCTAAATGCAGGGGGCACACAGCACATAAAATCCAAGGACGGGGCCTGAGGGCATGCAGAGCAGGAGGGCAGGCAGGGGCAGCTACCAGGCTATGGTTCTGACATGGCTATGGTTCCTGCCTCCATCTTAAAAAGACACTTTGCTGTATGGAAAATGAGCTCTGGAGAGACAAGGTAAGTAACACTGCTGTGGGCAGCTTCAGAGGCAGGGAGGAAACAAGGGGCTTTCCAAGAAGAAGAGCAATCAGACTCGGGTACTGAGTGGGGCTCGAGAAGATCCAGAGCAATGGGTGAAGGTCAGGTCAACGACAGACACGCCAGAGGCAGAGGGGCCTGGCCCAGTGGCAAAAACCAAAGGTTGCTCTGGATGCTGTTCACACAGAGAGCAGACTCAGCCAGGACGGAGTAAGACACTTGGGGCACAGGGTGCACCTGATCTATGAGTGGCATCCCCAGTCCATGAGAGACCTAAAGCCATGGCCATGGGACTAGATGAGATGGCCCACCATGTTCAGAGTGAGAAGCCAAAACTTCCAAAGGCTTGCCAGCGTGGCGGCGTGCACCAGGATCCCAGCTACTCTGGAAGCCAGGGGAGAGAAGGTCATAAAGTCCAGGAGCTTGGAGTCAGCCTGAGCAACAGAATGAGACCCTTATCACAAGGAGCTCCTCTGGTCATAGCTTAATCCTGATTTTCAGTCCTTTTTTCTTATAGTCCCTTCAGGAGCCTTTCTACTGCCATCTCTTCAAGTTCAGGCACCTTTTCTTTAGCAGTATCTAATCAGCTGCTGATCCTCACTGACTTTATTTTTCATCTTAGACACTGTAGTCTGCAACTCCACATGTCCACTTTGGGTTTTCTTCTGAGTTTCCTCTTACCACGCTGATGCTTCCCACTATCTTCCTGAGCATGTGGAACACAGCAATGAATTGTGCCAGCCAGTGTCCTGACCCCCTAACTCCACCACGTGTGTCCCTTCTGCTTGCTGATTTTCCTTCTCAGTCCATACCGTTATGGTTTATTTGCATGCCTGCTGACTTCTGACTAACGGACACTGTACTTCCTACCTTGTTAGGTGCTGGACATGTTTTCATTCCTTCCAACACCTGCACATAGCTTACACAGGCTATGGGTTGGACGCCTGGGAAGTATGGTCCTTCTGTTGTTAGGCTGTCAGTCCTATTAGGAGAGACTGCTCCTGACAACACTGCTGTGCGTGCTCTCCAGGGTCCTATTCCCAACTCTGGTCACAATGACCACGTCTGAACTCATGGCCTGGGCTCTCCCCCCAGATTCAGATGGCTTGCTGACATGCACATGTTCCTCAGGACTCAGCTGAAGACTCCAGAAGACACACGCGTCTCCACAGTACTCCCTCTCCATACTCCACACCCCAAAATGCACGTTGGCCTCCCCAAGGTCTTAACTCAGTCTCAACTTCAGGAAACCATCAGACCTTGTTGCAGCTGTGCCCTACAAACCTTACTCAGGGAGCGAGCTTAAGCAATCCCAAGGCTGCCCCGGGTTTCCCTTCTCCTGCCTACCACTGCCCAATGCTGGAGAAGTGCTGGTTGGTACATTTTGTCCAATGTTTAGCTGTTTAAGGCAAGAGGACAAATCCAGTCCAACCTACTACATCTTGCTTGGAAGCAGCGGTCCAATTTTATATAGATACACACACAAAAAAAAGTACTAGAATAGGTATGACAGGACATGGCCTGTAATCCCAGCACTCTGGGAGGCTAAAGGAGGACAATCACAAGTTTGAGCCCAGCCTGGGCAACTTAGTGACTTAAAGACCCTGTCTCGAAATAAAAATTTTAAGTGGGGCAGCAAGGGATACAGCTTCATGCAAATGCCCTGAGCTCAATACCCAGTACCACCAAAAACTAAAATGTTACAATTTGTGAAAGTATGAGAATGAATATTAAGCAAACATTGTCTCCAAAATTCAACGCACACAACTATACCATATGTATACATACATGACTACACTGACCCAGAAATTTTTCGACAGAAGAATGTGCACATATTCCAGAGATGATAATACTGCTGGAAACACTTCAGCATTACTACTTCGGCTATACTACTAAAAGCAGTGCTTCACCTTTTATGCATTTCAGCCTAAGTAAACTGATTTTCTACTCTCAGGTAGGCTGTCACTCGCGGCCAGCTTATACATCCACACGTGGCAGGTGGGAATGGGTGGGTAACAAATGACAGTAAATCATAATACAGATTTGAACATCCTTCATCTGAAAATCTGAAGTCCAAAATGCTTGAAAAGCTAAACGTTTTGAGTGCTATCAAACTCCACACTTATTTTTTTGTTTGTTTGTCTGTTTGTTTGCAGCACTGGGGATTGAACTCACAACCTCACGCCTGCCAGACAGGCACTTAAGTCACTGAGCCAAACTCCCAGCCCTAGTTTTTTGAGGCAGGGTTGCACTATGTAGCTCAGGCCAGCCTTGCGCTCACGTTGTAGCCCAGGTCGACCTCAAACTCACAACACTCCTCCTACCTCAGCCTCCAGAGTACTGGGATTAAAGGCATGCGCTACCACGCCCAGCTAAATAGTTTGTTTTTTTGTTTTTGTTCTTGTGTTTTTTGCAGCACCAGGGATTAAACTCACAACCTCACACCTGCCAGACAGGTGCTTAAGTCACTGAGCCAAACTCACGGCCCTCACACTTGCATTTTCTATTGGAAATGGATCACAACCAAAACACAGGCACACTAAAAAGAGTATATAAAGCCGGGCATGGTGGCACTCGCCTTTAGTCCCAGCACTTGGGAGGCTGAGGTAGGAGGAGCGTCGTGAGTTCGAGGCCAGCTTGGGTTACAATGCGAGTACAAGGCCGGCCTGAGCTACACAGTGCGACCCTGCCTCAAAAAACCAGGGCTGGGAGTTTGGCTCAGTGACTTAAGTGCCTGTCTGACAGGCGCGAGGTTGTGAGTTCAATCCCCAGTGCTGTCAAAAAAAAAAAAAAAAAAGTATATAAAATTACCTTTAAGCTATGTGATATGTGCATTTCATGTTTAGACTTGGGCCCCATTCCTGAGATGTCTTATTATATATACACAAATATTTCAGAATCTGAAAAAAATCTGAGATCTGAAATGCTACTGGTCCCAAGCATTTTATTTTATTTTATTTTATTTTATTTTATTTTATTTTATTTTATTTTATTTTATTTTTGGTACCGAAACTCGAACTCAGGGCCTCACACTTGCCAGGCAGGCACTGTGCTGCTGAGCTACATCCCCGACCCTCAAGCATTTTAGGTAAGAGATTTCAACCTGTAGCATTCATTCTCTTGGTAGCCCAACATTTTAGTTTTGAAAATATTTTTCAAGCCGGGTGTGGTGGCGCACGCCTTTAATCCCAGCACTTGAGAGGCTGAGGTAGGAGAAGCGTTGTGAGTTCGAGGCCGGCTTGGGCTACAACGCGAGCGCAAGGCCGGCCTCGGCTACATAGTGCAACCCTGCCTCAAAAAACTAGGGCTGGGAGTTTGGCTCAGCGGCTTAAGCGCCTGCTCTGGCAGGCGTGAGGTTGTGAGTTCAATCCCCGGTGCCGCAAAAAAAAAAAAAAAAAAAATTTCAAAAAGAAATTCCAAGTTAAATACAAAAAATTCAAACTTACTGAAAGACATTACGTGTGAGCTCCTCACAGACATGCAGAAAAAAGGGCACTTTAGGACATCAAAACAGTACAACGGAGTCAGGCGTGGTGGCGCACGCCTTTAATCCCAGCACTCGGGGAGGCTGAGGTAGGAGGAACATTGTGAGTTTGAGGCTGGTTTGGGCTACAACATGAGCAAGGCCGGCCTGAGCTACACAGTGCTACCCTGCCTCAAAAAGCCAGGGCCAGGAATTTGGTTCAGTGGCTTATGCGCCTGCCTGATAGGTACGAGGTTGTGAGTTTAGACCCCAGTGCCGCAAAAAAAAAAACAAAAAACAAAAAAACAGTACAACTCCACAGCTTCCCAGGGCAAGGTAGCACTGCTGAGACCACACCCTCAAAGGGTAAAGCCAGGATTCACAAGAACTCAAATGTCTGGGTGGGTGCAGTTCTCAGATGATGCCTAGACAGGCACCTGCATCCAGCACCCACTACCCTTAGGACCTCTGTCTCCACAGAGCAATGGCACATGCCACATGTGTGGTCAGGACGTCAACCCTTCCATTACTCTACCCCTTAAAAGGAAGAGTCCTTGCAAGGCAGCAACCCTGACATTTAAGACCCTCAGCTGCTGGTCCCCATGTAGCGTAATTACCCAGTGGAAGCCAACAGCTCCACACACATAACCATCTAACCATGTGGATCTCTCTCCTTGCCTCTGTACCGACCATCTGAACCACCAATCTCCCTTTCTTTTGCCAGACAACTACTGGGCATCTCTTCCAACTTCACTGTGGCATATTCTTGCCCTGTGATTTTTTATCCCCACCCTCAACCAGGACATGCTGCCACACAGCTAATTGCTACAATTTTTCTACCACGCCTGGCCTTTGCAAAGACCATCTTATATTTATTAGGGTACAAAATTATCCTTTACCTGCCTTCTCACTGGTCACTCAACGTGTTGAAAGGCCCATGACACACCCAGCATCCGACAGGCGTCCAGTAAATGCCCACTGAGGAACCACAGTGACGAGACCAAATCGACTCTTTATGCTAGTCTTGCCTACCATAACCACAATTTTTACTCATTCTTATACATGGCCTTTTATTAGCTACCTGTGCAAAAGTCCAAGCATCACTGTGTTACTAAGGTACTTACCCATTCCTCTATTCCTTTCCTGATCTCAATTATTCTAAAGCACATGTAGGTTCTGTGAGCAAGGACCAATGCTCAGCAAATAATCACTAAGCACTTTAGTCCCCTTCTAAGTGGTCACCAAGAACTAATGACCAAATCGTACAGTGAAGGGCCAGGAGTTTGGCTCAGTGGCTTAAGCCCCTGTGTGGCAAGCGCAAGGTTCTGAGTTTGATCCCTGGTGCCACACACACACACAAAAAAAAATCGTAGTGAGTTAGGTAAAAAAATTACCTGAAGTATTTAATGTTTTATAAACTATCATTTCTGCAACTTTACAGAGTAAGTATTTAGCAATTTAGAGATTTTAAGGTTGCTCCCTGGAAAAATACAATTCAGTAACACTAATTACTGATTCCAGATTATATTACTTTAGTGTCCTTTATTATAGCTAATATAAAAGTCAGTTTTCTAAAAAAAAGTGAGTTTTCTTTAGGATTCCCTTTAATTTCACTTGATACATTAAAAAGAGAAATAAACCTAAAGAAAACTGCCACTACTTTTGCTTGCTAGCCCTAAACTATCTATTAAACAACTAGTGGCTCTGTTGCTATAAATAGGATAATTTCACGGTAGTAATGAATGCACAGTGGCACGTGTTATCTGCCAAAACTAGTTATATAACATGACTTTATGCCTCTAACTACTACTAACATGGTTTCCTATATCAGTGGAGTTGCTATATTTTAAGTCGAGTAAACAGTATCATGACTGTTTTGATATTACTTATCCAGGAGAAAAGAACGGTCTCAGAAAGCCTCAGGGTAGGTCCTGGTGTCAGGGTAAGTTCAACAACACTGCTCTGTCATCTGACAGCACAGTAAATATTTGCAAAATACTTCAGGTCTCTGCATTCAAGTTCTATATGGTAAAGGAGCACAATAACCAAATGCATTAACAGCAGATTTACAGCTCTGGAATGTATATATTTCTAACATATTCCTCTTCTTCAATCTGTGTAATACAATTTATCTGCTGGGGTCAAATGAAAAGTTGATAGCAAAGGACTACGCTCCTCAGACTTCAGTTTGCATTCCCACTAAACCCTGAAGGTACCTGAAAATCACAATACCTAGAGGACAGCAAACCACTTAGCATGAATAGAGACTGAGAAAAGCTTTAATCTAGAGATGCAGGAACACACAGGAAACATTTGAAAATTAAGTGACCTGAAGCAATTCCAAAGTAGCCATCAAAAACCTGGCAAGCTTCAAGTTACCCACACAGTCCTGCCGAGAGGTGGCTGGGACAAGGACAATCCCCATGGTGGGCCCCACCCCCAATACCATAAGCACATCTTGCCACAGGAAAGCACTTGGCCCAAGGACAGCCAAGCCAGTATCCAGGGTAAAGATGACTCCAGAGAGTACCTGATTTCCACAGCATAGCACTGATAACACTTCGTCTCCACGACTGGTACTAAATAGCTTTGGTTCGTGAATTCAGAAAGTACGAGAGAGTCCAAGGGACAGGAACCTTCAACACAAGGCACAGGCAAAGGATGAAGGCTCCTGAGCCTACCAGGAGGACCCTGGGAGGAACTCAAAAGGAAGCATAGCAGTGAGGTAGGCAGGGGGATTTTCATGTAGAGCAGAGCTCCAAAGGAGCAGAGACTTACAGGAAAACAGGAGGAACATGGGTAGAGTACTGCCAGCTTTTCTGTCACTGCAACACAGTTCCTAACGCACAGACACACACACCCCCCACAACTTTAAGGAGCAGAAGCTTAATATGGCTCATGATTTAGGAGGATTCAGTCCATGGTTGGTTGACTGCAAGGCAGAAACATTCTGGTGAAAGGGTGAGCAGAGTAAGGATGCTTAGTTCATGTAGTCATGAAGCAGAGGAGGAAACAGTGCTAGAAAGGAAGGGGCCAGATACAGAACCCAGGGTCATACCCACAGGCCCCTCATACACACACACACACACACAGACACACACACACACACACATCCCTGGGCAGCTCCAAAGCCAATCAAGTTGACAATAAGCTAAACTACCCCACAGGTACTAACTTATTGCTGATCAGGGCATGAAAAGCAAACTATCTCTGGGAAACCACTATGTTTCCCAGGACCATCACAATGACCTACCTCCTGGCACCTACTCTCCTCTGGCTACTACTGACCTAACTATAGTACAGTACCTCTTCAACCAAGATTCCTATGTGCAGGCCCAATATACCATCACTGAAGGTCTGCTTCAGTGATTCTGTCCGCTCTTTCTTACATCTTTCCTTACTTCCTGCATCATTTCCACTAGGGAACATATGCCACTCTTTCAGCTGCCTCCCGATTGTACTTCTCAACAACTCACTGGCTGCCTCTTCCTTCAGAGTCTGCCAAAGCACTGAGAGACACTAAGAGAAACACGTTCAAGCCACAAATGTGAGCTGCATGAACACACACATAAAAACAACAAAATACCACTAAAACTCTTTTCCAACAGTCAATCCCTAGAATAGCCAGAGACGCTGGTGAGGACGTGGGACAGCCGGAATGCTCATTCACTGCTGGCACACCCCTTTGACCTCAGCTGCATAGAACAGGGAGGATCTGAAGAATAAGGGGAGCCTGAGAAGCTTAGAGAGATGCTGTCTCAAACAAACAAAAGGCAAAGTGGTCAGTGACAGAGTGATTGCCTAGCTGTGCAAGGTTCTAGGTTCAATTCCCAGTACCACAATACGTAAGTAAATACACATGTACATAATCTACCATTCAATCCAACAATCACACTCCTTAATGCTACCAGGTATACTGAAAAATCTATGTTTACATAAAAACCTGAACATGAATACAGATAGTCTTGATTTAATCACCTGTTTAATTACTGTTCAGACTTATGACTCACCAGATTTATGACCCATCTTTTTTTGGTACAGTTGTGTACTACTTATTGACAGAGCCTCCATATCTCTTTTTTTTGTTTGTTTGTTTTTTTTTTTTGGTACTGGGGATCGAATTCACAACCTCACACTTGCCAGGCAGGCGCTTATACTGCTGAACATTAAATCCCCAGCCTCTCTTTTGTACAGTACCCCTTGTTTATACAGTGTTGTGACTTTGTGCTGTAAAGTACAGTACTGTAGCTTTACATTGTTATACATTACAGTATTGCATGTAAATGATCCAAATAAAAGCAAAGTCATCAAGTTGGAGTTTCCTTTGATCATTTCTTTATTCTGAATATTGTAATGTATATGTCACACACAATTCCTCATTTAGCAACCAATTCAATTAATGATCTAGTCACAGGACTACAACTCAAGTCATTAAACAATGTCTGTATTGACAGCAGCTTTATTCATAACTGTCAAAACTTGGAAGCAACCGAGAGGTCATTCGGTAGGTGAACAGAGAGACTGTGGTACATCCAGAGAATGAAGTATTATGCAATGCCAAACAGAGATGAGCTAGATAAGAAATGGAGCGATCTTTAATGCATGGAACAAGCCAATCTTCCTCTAGGGACCCACCCTCTGTGACAGCTGTCTGACCTTCTGGAAAGGCTGCAGATGGGAGACAGAGACAGTTAAAGGTGAGTGAGTGCAGGAGACACGGGAGGGAGAGACGGCAGGCAGCACACAGAGGAGCTGGGGCAGTGCTACTCCTTGGTATGGCACTCTCACACCGGACACACACTACCATATACCTGTCCAAAGCAACACATCTCAAACACTCATGGGTTCTTCCAGAAACCTGGGTGCGGGATAATGCTGCATCAGCACAGGCTCGGCCCCTGTAACAACGTCCTGCCATGTGGCGGAAGCCAAAGACTACGCTGAGTGAGAAATCACAGGCACCTCTCACCACCTGCTCTACTTTCTGCTCAGTTTTGCTATGAACCTGCAACTGCTCCAAAGGAGTCCATTAAGTAACCCACTAAAAAAAAAACCAAAAACCACAGATGAATTCTAGTAACATTCTATTTAATCCAATTAATTCAAAATGCAAAAGGCACTGTGTCTAAGGAAATCCATAAGAAAACAAATGCTGAGAAATGCAGGTTCTCCTTCCACTCTGACACTCCTCAACACTTCCCAACCTCTCCCTCCAGACACAATCCATACCCAGCAGCACCGCCAGAGAAGACACAGGGTTCTCGCCCACGTGGCAGACTTCCTTCATCGGCTGCCTGGCCTTCTCAGAACCCTGGTCCACGGCTGCTGCGTGTTTCTCTAGACTAGAACTTCCAATTTCAGAGTCAGTTCCCAGTCTCTTTCCTCACCTCCCTTTAAAGCTGGGGCCTTTGGCTTGAGGCAGATCTTACTTCATAGATGTCTCTCTTCCCTGCCTGCCAGATTTCAAGGCCAGCAGAATAAAATGCTTTAGGCTCAAGTCCTGGATGGCCCAGTGAGTGGTTATATAGACTCAGAGGCAGGGTGGCCTGGCTTTAGCAAGACAAAAACAAAAGAGGCACAGGAAAAGATGGCCAACAAAACTGTTTCAAACCACTTCCAACATGGTCCAGCTACATCCTAGCCAGTAGGATCTGCAAGATGCCCCACACATCAATTGCAAAATCACCTTCTGTCTAAGCTAGCACAACTTAATTTCTATTAATTGAGACCAAGAGTATTCAACAAAATTACGCATAAAATCACAGTACTCTGGGAGGGTGAAGTGGAAAGATGGCAATTTGAGTCCAGCCTGAACAATTTACTGACAGTGAAACCCTATCTCAAAACAAAAAATTATTTTAAAAAGGGAGCTGGTGATGTAGCTGAGTATGAAGGTCCTGCATTCAACTTCTGATGCTACAGTGGGAGGGGGAGGGTCCAGTGAAAGAACAGATTTAAAACTGTGGCCTCTAAGCTGGGCATGATGGTGCACACCTGTAATTTCAGCACTCAGGAGGCTGAGGCAAGAGGATTGTTGCAAGTCTGAGACCAGCCTGAGCTACAAAGTGAGCTCAAAGTGAGCTCAAGGCCAGCCTGAACTGCATAGCAAGATCCTGCCTCAAAAACAAACCAACAAACCTGTGGCCTCCTGCTTAAAATGTGGGCTCTGGAGCTGGACAGGCCAGGGTACAAGTTCTGGTTCCAGAACCTATTAGAAGGGTGACATAGGGCAAGTCCCCTCACCTCACCAGGATCCCTGAGCCATCCGTGCAGGTGAGACCGCTCCTGATGGCTCTATGGGATGAACATGCTCATGATTAACTGTTCAAAGAAGAGAGATATCTGACTGAACAGACAGCAAAATCCTATCGGTGGTGTAGGGGGCTATGAACAAAATGTTAATGTGAAATATTACATTGTTAAAAGCCTAGGGGAGGGCAGGAATCTGTGCTTAGCTCACACACTACTTCAGCATCAGAAAAGCAGGATACTTCCTCCCAACAGGACTTCTGACAGAGGAAGGGCAGGCAGTCGACAGCCCGAGGGTGTCCTCAGGTTCAGTGCCTTCCCAGCAAAGTCGGGCACATCCCAGTGATTCGGGGTCCCCAGTACCAGGCAGACTTGAGGGGTTCCCACCGGGAGAGCCATGGCAAACGCAGACGCTGGGGATCCCTGAGCTCAGTGCCTGCCTCCCTTCTGCTTCTACATAGTCCTGTGCAGACCAAAGCACTAAGGACAACTCTCAGGGCAGACAAGGAGCCGTGTTCCTCAACCATCTGACAACTTACTGAGCAGACAGCTGGTTACAGGCACTAGGTAAGGAACAGTAAAGCAGTCCAGCCACAGCAATGTGATCAGCGCAGTTAGATGCATTAGCCTGTTCAACATCAGAAAACCCAGAGCCAAGGTGAAGCCATTCTTCCATGTATAGTGAAAAGGTACTATACCACCAGAATATCTAGAAATATAGCTTCCTTTCCAGTATTTTATAAGTATAACCCTGTATTTTCATTTAAAAAGACTGCTTTCTTTAAACATTTTTCTGGCATTAAGTATGAGATGCATGTGCCAGGAATGGTGACACACACACTGTAATCCCAGCACTCAGGAAAGTATGGCAGAAAGATCACTGTGAGTCTGAGACCTGGACTATATAGTGAGACTTTGTCTCCAAAAAAAAACAACAACAAAAAAAGTATGGGATGCATATGGTTATGTATAAAGTTGTGAAGATAATGATCACTACTATACACAAATACTAAAAAGTGTCAGGGATATAAAGCTCAGAGGCACAAGTGCCTGCCTGGCAAGCACAAAGTTGTTTGATCCCTGGTATCAAACAAACAGCAACAAAAAAAAACTAAAAAGTTTAATGACATGACCCAGCCATGGTGGTGCAAGTCTGGCATCTCAGCACTCAGGAGGCTGAAGCAGAAGGATCACCCTAAGTCTGAGAACACACTGGGCTGCACAGAGTTTTGAGGTCAGCCTGAACTGCATAGCAAAACCCTGTCTCAAAAAAAAAAAAGAAAAGAAAAAGAAAGTTTAATGGCATAACGTAAGAGCAAAGTGAAGAAGAAAGGTTATACAGATTTAAGCTCAACTCCAAACTAAAACAAGACTAGAGGTGCAAGTCCAATTTGGTGACTTCCAGTCACACATACCTACTGAAATGCAGCAAGTCCAAATTAGGGCTTATACCCTACGTGTGAAATACACACCAGATTCAAAGGCGTGAGTATGAAAACACCTCACTAATAATTGTTATATTGATTCCACATTGTATTTAATTCTGTGACTGCTTGAGGTAAGTAGAAGACACTAGTAAAATTGTTACTGTTTATAATACGCCTTTTACAATTTTTTTTTCCTTTGTAATACAGTTACTAGAAAAGTTTACAATTCCCTACCTGGTTTGGATTATATTTTTATTGGGCAGACCTGGACTAAAAGTCACTTTCTTTTCTTGTCTTCTATGAGTTCTACCAAAAAATAAAAATCCAGGACTAGACAGTAGAAGGAAAAGAAACCACAAGAAATAATGAGTTTATAAATAGGAAAAAGAACATTCAGGAAATCAGAAGTAGACTATGCCTAACAATAGCTGTCTATATTATGTTTAATTGTTTTAAATCCAGAGCTAGAAAGGACTAGTGTTTTATAGCACAAAAATTTTAAACTTCTATTAAGCACGAACAATTTTCTTTTCTAAAAAATTCTACACTAACACAAAACATCTGTAAAAACATCTGTTTAAAAAATTGTTTCTAAATATATATAGCTCCTAAATGACACAAAAACCTCATGTGGCCAGTCAGTTATCACCCCCATTTCTTTGAAGAGGAAGTAGAAGTATAGAGTTCAAGGAAGTTATCCAAGCGAACAAGCCTCAAAGCAAGGACACAAAGCCAGGCAGGCAGGGTCTCGGCCATGGAGCATGTGCTGAGGTCCCTGCCTGCTTCAAGGTGTTCTTCCCAGCTAGGGTGTAGTTACTGGGATGAGCTGAAGACTCACGCTGACTGGCTGACTGAGCTGTGAATACCCTCGGCTGGGGACCTAACATACACAACTTACAGGGCAGATACTCATTTCAGCACATGATTTCACAGGCTTCAATCTATGGCTGGTGAGCTCCTAAGCAGAAACACAGGGTAGAAGGGCAAGGCGGAGGAAGCTCCTTCACCTGTGGCAGCAGGAAGCACAGCCAGGAAGGTAGGAGCCAAAGAGAGGACGCCTCTTAAAGGCACACCCCTAGCGACCTGTTTCCTCCTGCCAGGCCCACCTCCTAACAGCCCACTGGCCATGAATTCAGAGTGGGTTAATCCCCCACCTCTGAACAAATGAGCTTGTTAGGGAACATTTTATTTTATTTTATTTTTATTTTTTTTTTTTTTTGCGGCACCGGGGATTGAACTCACAGCCTCGCACCTGCCAGACAGGCACTTAAGCTGCTGAGCCAAACTCCCGGCCATGGTTTTTTGAGGCAGGGTCGCACTATGCAGCTCAGGCCGGCCTTGCGCTCGCGTTGTAGCCCAGGCCGGCCTCGAACTCACAACGCTCCGCCTACCTCAGCCTCCCGAGTGCTGGGATTAAAGGCGTGCGCCACCACGCCCGGCAAGGGAACATTTTAGATCAAATCAAAACATACTCTGTTAATGAAACAGAATAATTAAACACACACTGGAGAAGATCAACAAACCCAAAAGTCACTACTTTGAAAATCAATAAAAAAGGACAAATATTGGTACAACTAATCAAGGAAACAGGGAAAAAATATAAAAAACCTAAGGCCAAAAGTGAAAAATATTATCATACTTAAAATAATATTACCCTGCCTTTCTGAGTATCTTCCCAGAAGAATTAAAGACATCAGCCAGGCGTGGTGGCACACGCCTTTAATCCCAGCACTCAGAAGCCTGAGGTAGGAGGAGCGTTGCGAGTTGGAGGCCGGCTTGGGCTACAACGCGAGCACAAGGCCAGCCTGAGCTACACAGTGCGCCCCTGCCTCAAAAAACCAGGGTGGGAGTTTGGCTCAGTGATTTAAGCGCCTGTCTGACAGGCGTGAGGTTATGAGTTCAATCCCTGGTGCCACAAAAAAACAAAACAAAACAAAAAAAAGAATTAAAGACATCATACCACAGTGATATACGTGCACCAATGTTTATAGCAGCACACTCTGTAATAGCTAAAATAATATTACCTACATATTTAGGTAAAAATTTGATGAAAAGCTCAAAGAATTCCTAGAAAAATACAACTTACCAAAATAGAAAAGAGGGGGCTGGGGATTTAGCTCAGTGGCTCAAGGGCTTGCCTGGTAAGTGCAAGGTCGTGAGTTCAATCCCCCATACCCCCGCCAAAAAAAAGAAAAGAGAGAGAAACCAGTATACTCTAGTTACATAATAAACGCAAACAAATACAGCTCTAAATTTACATAGCTTATACCAAAAATTTAATGAAATGAATTTAATTTTAGAAAAACTCTCTTAGATAACAGAAAAAAGTACAACCAAAACTCATAACCATAATCTGCATGAGAGAATCCAGCAACAGGGCTGGGAGTTGGCCGAATGTCACAGTGTTTGCCTAGCAGCTATGGGATCCTGAGTTCAAGTCTGGCGGGGGGTGGCAGCAGGCAAAAACAACCAACCAAAGGAATTTACCCAAAAAGGGGAGGACAGTTTAATACTGGACTTTGTAATTTCTTTACCAATTATACTTTCTTTCAAGAGAAATAAATAGTCAAATATTGAAAGGGCTTTTGATAACATTCATCTATTCATTAATGAAAGCATCCATTATAAGGCAGGACTATAAGGTAAGGTCCTTAAACTAATAAAATCCACCTGAAAAAGCCCTGTTAACTGAGCATGCTTAATGACCAGCCTGCAAGAGCAGTCCATGAAGAGCAGCTGCCACGGCCTCTTCTATTCAAGTTACATTGCAGAGCCTAGCCAGTGCAGTCAGGAAAAAGAAACAAAAGGACCAATGACTAGAAAAGCAGAAAATAAACCAGGCACGGTGGCACACGCCTATAATCCCAGCATTGGGAGACTGAGGTAGGAGGATCACTGTGAGTCTCAAAAAGATCCCCCCACAAAGAAACCCTCTTTTTTGGCGGGGGGAAGTACTGGACATTGAGCCCAGGGCCTTCACACTGCATGGCATCTCCAGCCTATCTTTTATTTTGAGACAGGGTCTTGCTAAGACAGTAGGTTGCCCCCGCCAGGCTACAGCTTACAATTCCCCAGTCCTGCCTCCCAGAGTGCTGGGCAACAGGCGTGTGCCACCATGCTCAGCTTTTCAAAAGCAGAAAAGGCCTTTTAATATACTGCTTATCATAACACCTACCTTCCCTCCTACCTTGGAAACTAAGGCAGCAAGGTTGGTGTGAGGCACCGAGAGCCAACGCTGGAGCTGAGCAGGGGGTTGCTGGCCTGACTAGGGAACAGGCTGGCTCCACACAAGAGAAGCAAGCACGTGCCCAAGGGCTGCGATTCTGAGGGGTCACAGACGGAGTTCAAGGCCAGCCTGGACTATCCATCTAGCAAGCCCCAGTCTCAATCCTGCCCCCGAAAGGAAATGCAAATGACCACTAGACAGGCAAGCAGTAACTCACTCGTCATCAGAGGAAAAGCTCCCAGAAGGCTGGAATGTAAAGTCGTGACAAAATCCTATTCTTGTGAAAATATGAACAATGGGAGCTCTCCCGCACTGATGACAGAGTGAAAGGGTACAACCACTCTAAGCAAAGACCATTACAGTAAGACTGAAAAAAGCACACGTACACGTAGACCTAGTAGTCCCTCTGCTACACGATATACATTTCCTCATAGTAAGTCTCGTATACAACAAAATACATACACAAGATTATTCACATCAGCCCCAAACTGGAAATCACCTAATTTTCTATCAACAGAGAAATGGATAAATTCTGGGCTACACAATGCAAAACTATTCAGCAATTAAAATGGACAAACTGGCTAAATTCAAAATAAACCATAAAAATATTATTGCATAAAAGAAGTCATACGCCAAAGACTTTTATAACACTGGTTTCATTTATATGAAGTTCAAGAAAAGGCAAAACTACAGTGTTTAGAAAAATATGTTTCCTGACTCCCTACAAGGGGAAAGTGAGGGAACTAGAACCAGGAAGTCGCCTTCAGTGGACCTGAATCCTTATAATGTTCTATTTCTTCATCTGACCAGTGCTCATGCCAAGGGCCAACTAAAATAATCTGCAAAGCTGAACATTCACTTTGTGCTCTTTTGTAGTAGTTAACAGGAAGAATATTTTTTAAAAGAGAAATTTTTGCCGGGTGTGGTGGCGCATACCTTTAATCCCAGCACTCGGGAGGCTGAGGTAGGAGGAGCGTTGTGAGTTCGAGGCCGGCTTGGGCTACAATGCCAGTGCAAGGCTGGCCTGAGCTACATAGTGCAACCCTGCCTCAAAAAACTAGGGCTGGGAGTTTGGCTCAGTGGCTTAAGCGCCTGTCTGGCAGGTGTGAGGCTGTGAGTTCGATCCCCAGTGCCGCAAAAAAATAAATAAATAAAAGAGAAATTTTTGACAAAGGGAGATTTTTGGGGGGGGGAGAGGGCAATACAGGGGATTGAACCCAGGGCCTCTGCACTAACTAAGCTACATTTCCAGCCTTCTTTTATTTATTTTGAAACAGGGTCTAAGTCACTAAACTGGCCCAAGCTGGAACTCCTGCCTCAAGCTGGAACTCCTACCTCAGCCTCCCAAAGTGGTAGGATTAGAGGTGTCCACCAACATTTCTGGCTTTTTAAAACATATCTTCGCAGCCGAGCGTGGTGGCACATGCCTGTAATCCCAGCACTCAGGAAAATCACTGCAAGTTTAAGACCAGCCTGGGCTACAAAGTGAGCTCAAGGCCAGCCTGAACTGCACAGTGAGACCCTGTCTCAAAAAAGACAAAAAAAAAAAAAAAAGTTAAAATTCTACAAGAAAGCAAAAGGACAGCACTTGGGAGGCTGAGGCAAAAGGATCATTGTGAGTTTGAGACTAGCCTGGGCTACGAAGTAAGTTCAAGGCCAGCCTGAACTGCATAGTGAGGCCCTGTCTCAAAAAATAGGGCTGAGGATTTAGCTCGGTGGCTTAAGCGCCTGCCTGGCAGGCATGAGGTTGTTAGTTTGACCTGTGGCACCAAAAAAAAAAAAAAAAACAAGAAAGCAAAAGGAGAAAATTTTCCCAACCTCAAAGTACAAAGATTTCTTCAGAATCCAAAAGCACTAACCATAAAAGAGAAAATGGATACATCAGACTGCCTCAAACAAACAACTTCTGTCTTCAAGACATGGTTGCTTACAGATTCTACCATAGGATGGAGAGCAGGGGGCAAACGCTCCCACCCGCTCAATGACAAGCAGCTGGACTAACTTCAACACCAACCACGCCTGTTCCTACATCTATAACAGGAAGGCTGAGGCTGGAGTAAAAGCCGCCCAAACCTGAGTGTCGGCAGGGAAAGAGCATGGAAGCTCACCTGTAGCAGCAGTGATGGGAAACTGGCTAACAGGAATTTGGCATTAACAGATGACAAATTAGGAAAGGCTGAGAGCAGGCTGGCAGAATAATTCCTGAGCGTGCAGAAGCTGGGCAAGTCTGCACCTCTGCAGGCTCTTTCTCCATGAAATTCAGTTGCGTCACTAAAAAGATCTGAAAGAGCCCCAGCAGCACTGACAGTGTTGCCAAACTGGGAGAGGGGACCAGGGCCACAAGGGACGGGCGGTAACTCCCCTCAACCCTTCTCCTCCATCTTCACTTAGGAACAGAGGCCTTCCATCTGTGTAGAGGGCGCCGAGAAGCACTCACTGCAACAGGGGTAGGGCACAGTGAGGGGGGGCTCCCGAGGAAGGGGAAGGTTCACACTGAGCCCACCACCACCACCAGGGTGGGGTAGGACAGCCAGGAAGGCTGCACCCCCTGACCCAGCATCACCCGACACACCAGGAGCAGAGCCTCACTCAGAAGGAGCAGCAGCATCCACCACCACCACACACTTCCAAGTCACCATGCTCCAAATGCCAACCAACAGCCACACACACTGCTGGGAGGACAGGACAGGATGCACGGGTACAGAGCACAGCCTGTGAAGTACAGCACAGAGATAAGTCTTCAAACTCAGAATCATAGACAGCGCTCAGGAAAACTGCCCTCACCGTGGATGCAAGCTGTCTCCATAGGCACTGACGCCTGCAGGGCCAAGAAGACAGGAACCAGGATACACCCCAAGCCCAGGCCAGCTCTAAACCACAGCAGGGCAAACTGTAGCAGAAACTGCCCAGGAAAAAGGGGAAATGCCTGTCTCCAGGCTTATGAACGCTTTATTTCCACCTGTACTGTCACATACAACATATGTGGCTTGAAAATTCATCATAAAGCATACGAAAGGCACCCAAAAAATCCCCATTCCAAGAAACAGAGAAATGCCAAATGAGGCTTAGATACAATGTAGGCAATGAAACTGTATCACAGGAAATTTAAAATAACTGTAGGCCAAGTATGGCAGTGCATGCCTGTAATCCAAGTACTTGGGAAGCTGAGGCAGGAGGACTGCTAGTGAGTTCAAGTCCAGCCTTGGCTACAAAGTGAGTTCAAGGCCAGCCAGAACTGCACAGTGAAACCCTGCCTCAAAAATAAAAGAAAAAGAAAAAGAAATAACTTTAAGTCAGGCATGGGGGCGTACACCTTTAATCCCAGCACTCGGGAGGCTGAGGTAGGAGGAGCATTATAAGTTCGAGGACGGCTTGGGCCACAACGCAAGCGCAAGGCCAGCCTGAGCTACATAGTGCAACCCTGCCTCAAAAAACCAGGGCTGGGAATTTGGCTCAGTGGCCTAAGCGCCTGTCCTGGCAGGTGCAAGGTTGTGAGTTCGATCCCTGGTGCCGCAAAAAAAAAAAAAAAAAAAAAGAGCATCAAGAGCAAAATCGGGAAAGCAAGCCTCTGTTCCTCCTTTATACTGTATGTAAACTACCCACCCTCCAATGGGTGTAGAACTCACATCTCTGCGCCCTCCTCTTGCAGAGGCTCAGGTCCTCTACAAACTGAAGACCCTGGCCCCCTGCTGAGTCACTTAAAGTTCTCAAGTTGACACAATGAACAACATCCTAGAGGTAAAGGCATGTCCTCTACACCCCAGGATGCAGAGCTGCTGGGTTACTTAGTTAAGCTTCTAGACTTCTCCAATTGGCACAATGTGTCAATCATTACATACACACACCCAAGATCAGATGGGTAATTTCACGGGAGATGGAAACTAAAAATGCAGTGGACTTAAAGATAGATCAGTGGAAATTCTGCAACAGTAAACACCACGAGAACATGGTATGGAGAGGCTCTAGGAAATACACCTAGGTCAGTCATATGGCCACAGAGACCACAGGGACCCAAGGGCCAAGCACCACTGACTGAAGCCCTGGGCCAGGTCTGCTGAAGGGCAATCACAGCAGTACAATAGCCATAAGAGATAGCCTGCATCAAAGCACTTGCTCTCATCCTAGAGCCTATGGTGAGAGCAAAGAAAAGTAAATTAGAAGAAACACATTCCCCAAAACACACTGATAGAAATGTTTCTCAAGCAGCCCATTTCTCCTGTGTACCTGTCTTCTATGTAGAGCAGTCAGTATTTACTGAAGACACACAGAGTGCTGATGATGGATCCAAGACCAAATACATTTTGTGTCTTGGGAAAATGGTACGGGAATGGACTGTTCTTGATCTAATGGAAAAAGAGATTAAAGTAAAAATATGGCCATGTTGCCAGGGAAGCACCGAGGAGAGGCTACAGCCCATCCCAGGTACTGTGCTGAATACCCTCTCCATCCCGAGAGTGATTTGAAGGAGCAGCACTCTGACCTTCACTTTAAAGCTATGAAAGGTATGGAACTGAGCCATGAAGGAGCTTCCCATGCTATCCGTGCTAGGATATGAGCCTGGGGTGGTGCTCTTCTCTACAAGTAACTGCACGCTGCCCACAGGTCTGTGCAGGAGGTCAGGGAGGCTTCCCTCATCTCTCAGACTCCAGGCTTCATTTTCTCCCTAGAACCTGGTTCACTCTACTCCTACTCTCCAGATGTTCACTGTTTCCGGTGCTCTCCTCTCTGCTCTCACAGCAATCACTGTGAGCTTTCTTCCAAGGCGTTCTTGTCCCCCTCCCCAACTCACTACAAACTCCGTGACACCAGAGACTGTCACAACCCCCTTTTTTCTATTATTGCCTTCCACTCACTGCTCAGGGAGCTGGCCATTCCACAAGAGGACAAGCAGGACTCTGCAGTCCTCCTGGCCTTATCACCCGTCACCCTTGATGGCTCCTGGGTAATGACAACAGAGAAGAAAAGCCATCCACTGGTAAACCATCAGCTGGTATGCTCACCACAGCGCATTTCATTGGCATCCTTGTGCCAGCTTCCTGGAAAATCGTGTTGGCACCCTAGCTAGCCTCCAGCAAGCGCAGTGGCACCTCCATGGGCAGCTTCCCGAGTTCCGCCCTGAACGGTGACTTTCTGATGAGGTTCACTGGTACCCCAGGGGCAACTGTCAACTTCCCCTGTGGAACCTCAGCAGACATCTTGTCCCCTGCCTCCAGCCACCCTTCCTCAGGGATGTTCCATTTCAGCTTTGGCAGGGGGTGGAGTGGGGGAGCTCATTCGTTTGCATTTCTTTCTTTCTTTTTTTTTTTTTTTTTTTTTTTTTTTTGCGGCACTGGGGATTGAACTTCACAACCTTGTGCCTGCCTGACAGGCGTGTAAGCTGCTGAGCCAAACTCCCGGCCCTGGTTTTTTGAGGCAGGGTCGCACTGTGTAGCTCAGGCTGGCCTTGCGCTCGCGTTGTAGCCCAAGCCGGCCTCGAACACACAACACTCCTCCTACCTCAGCCTCCGAGTGCTGGGATTAAAGGTGTGCACCACCATGCTGCATTTCTTTCTTGAACAGTCTGCCTTAGGCCTAGCTGTTGTTCGTGAATAGGTGCGGTTTCTGTATTTCCTGGACCGGTTTTTCTTCCCAATAAAGGGTCCAACCAGCTGGGCATGCTAGCACATGCATGTAATTCTATCTGCTTGGAAGGCTGAGGCAAGAGGATTTCACGTTAGAGGCATCTTTGGGCAAACTAGTTGAGACCCTGTCTGAAGAAGCAGGGAGGTGGGGAGAGGGAGGGAGAAAGGCAGGCTGGGGATGTGGCTCATTAGTACTCTCTGGTTTCAATCCGTAGGAGTAGAAAAAGAAAAAGATATAGCCAAGTGTACTTCTTCAACTGTTGCTTACCAGTTGTATTTTTTCTCCCCATGATCCTGCAAGCTGGTGCCAGCATAGCATTTAGAACCATCAGTGCAGAGGCTGGGCATGGTGGAACATGCCTGTAATTCCCACACTCGGTTGAAGCAGGAGGATCACTGGAGCTCAAGGCCAGCATAGTGAAACCCTGTCTCAAAAACAGACCCCCAAAAAACCCAATAGAACCCTCAAGGTCTCAAGATTACTCCCTTCCTACTGTCCTGAGGATGTCCCCCAAGGCTACGGGTGTAGTTGTGGCAGTGGCTGTGAGGGCAGCAGTTTGTGCAATGTGCACATGATTTCAGCATCTGCATGCACAGGTTATTTTGGCCCCAGCTCAGGTTCAGGTAGCAAGGTCACTTGGTGTCCCAGCTGCACACCAGTCTCAAAAACAGAGGAAGGCACACCAGAACCAGGACCAGTGCCCCCTCCTCCTGCAAAGCCCTAAACACCCTCACTGACCAAACTTACCAAACTAATTGGCAAAGGAGAGATGTCTGCAAATTCTAGCTCAAGAGGCACCAGTAGGGCCATGAAAGATGGGTCTGGAACCAAGAAACAACAAACCTAGTACCCTTTCTGCTCACATGTGGACTGTTACCCATACACAGCCTCTTCTCCACACTTGGTCTCTGCTTACTCAGTGAAGATGGAACTGGCACACACACCTGTAATGCCAGCGTTCAAGAGGCTGAGACAGGATGACTGACACAATTTGAAGACCTGCCTTAGCTACACAGTGAGATCTGTCTTTAAAAAAAATTTCACTGGCCCTCCTAAATAGCCCTTGACTTATAATAGGGTCATGTCCCATTAAACCTACCATAAGTTGAAAATACAGTTGAAAATACAGTAAATGGAAAATGCACCCCTCCAAAAAAAGAAAGAAACACGCTTAATACACCTGACTTACAAATACTCGAGCTTCGAAACAGAGCACTACGGAGTGCCAAAGCTTGCCTTCATGGTTGTAGGGCTGAATTGGCACTCTGGCTCATCACCACTTCTCCTACACCTCTAGAAAGGGCCGGGCTACCTATCAGTAACCCAGGAAAAGACCCAAAATTCAAAATTTGGAGAAACTTTTCTACTTGATGTGTACTGCATTCACTCCACGGTAAAGTTGGAGATGGCTACCAGGAAGCAGTTAATTCAAACATGTCTATAGACAGCTGGAGGGACCATGCAGGAAGCAAGGGTTCTTTCTGGGTTCCACAGGGACCGGCACTTCTCTCCCTGCAGCTGTCTGGCTCTCTGACTGCAGATTCTCCAGGGCACACCTTCTCCACCACTTGGTGACAGGAGCTTTCTCCAGCTCTGGACTTGGGAAGCAGCTGAGAGCTGTCCAGGACACGAACCTACACCCTGGGCTGGCTGCACGCTCCCGCACGCTCTTCAACTCCATCCGCACCTCCACCCAACTGGGATCTGCAGCACCTGCAGTCAAGTGAGCCTGCTACTCAGCTTTCATCCCACTCAGTGGCCCAAGCCATGCACAGAAGTCTGGGGTCTGCCATGCCAGCAACAGCTCCAGCAGCAACACCCCGACCAGCGTGGCAGGTATCCACCCATCAACCTTGACTGAGCAAAGCCCTGCAGGTGTATCCAACCTGGAGCATGCAGGCTGCTTGCCCTCTTTCTTTTTAATGTTATGATGGTAAATTATACACATAAGAAAGAAAGAAAGAAAGAAAGAACGAAAAAGAGAGGGCAAAGGTGCTGGGCATGGGTGACACACGCTTGTAATCCCAGCACTGTGAGAAGCTGAGGCAGGAGGATCACAAATTCGAGCCAAGTCTGAGCAACTTAGGACTGGGGACATGGCTCAGTGCAAAAGTCCTGGGCTCAATCCTCAGTTAAATAAAATAATAATGATAATAAAGTTTTGTTATATATATATATACACACACAAACATACATATATATTTTACATATACATGTAAAATAGGCACCCAAGACTATCCCTCCTTATTCAGTCAGGCACAGGCAAACCAGAGAGTTAGATGGTTCTGCTAGCAGCTTCTTTTCTCACGGCCTGCCAAATGCATCACACACCCTGGCCTAACCCCAGGAACACCTCGACCACCGCAGCACGCCCACCCCAGGCCCAGCTCCCCTGTGCCTCACCTGTTCCTGCTGCCTGCCAACTGTGCACCAGCTCCAATCCAGGCAACCTGGCAGGCCGGGCCAGCTACATGCAATCATGTCCTCCCCAAAGCCCAGACCCCAGTCTTGTAGAAACACCCGTCACATGGGGCCTTTCTTGGGCACTATGCCTCAGGCCTAAAGTGACCTTCAGCATTCTCTTTCCACTTCACAGCTACTCAAATCAAAGGTTTAAAATGTTTTGATGTATTGTAATTCTCAGAAGCACCAAATTTTGCACTGCATGAAAAATGCTCAACATCTGACAGCTGGCCATTAGAGAAATGTAACTTAAACCAACACTGAGATTCCAACTCACTTCAGAAAGAATGGCCTTCATCAAGAAATCAAGTAACAAATTATGCTGGGGGTAGGCACTAGGGACCCAGAGGCCCTTCCATACTGTTGGTGGAAAAGTAAAGTCGTACAACTACGGTGGAAATCAGCATGGAGATTTCTCCAAAAACTAAAACTAGAAATTCCATTTGATCCGCCTCTTCCTCTTCTGGGTTTCTTCCCAAAAGAATTAAAGGCATAATATCACAGTGATCCATGCATACCCATGTCAGAGCAGCACAGTTCATTACAGTTATATCTTGGAAACAGCCTGTATGTCCATCAACCGATGAATGGACAAAGAAAATGTGATGTTTGCACACAATGGAGTACTACTATGTCATAAAAAAGCATAAAACTTGAGTGTTTTATGGGAAAATGGTTGCACCTTTGGACCATAATGTTAAGTGAAATATATCAAACAATCAGTCTTAAATTTCACTTGGTTTCTCTTATATGAGAAACCCAGTGTATAAGTAAACTAAAGAGCAAAATAAAAGATAATAGGAAACAGGAAAATAGAACTTTTGCAAATGGGAAAGAGACCAAAAGATGGAGGAAAGGGGAAGAAGTAGGGAACAGGACCTAAAAAGAATTAAGGTAAGTTATGAACATGTACCAACTCTTCATGATGAATATATAATCATTATGTACTGCAAACATTCACTAGTAAAAATAAACTTAAAAACTAAATGATGCTATAGTGGCACACAGATATAATCCCAGCACTCAGGTGAATGAGGTAAATGGATAGCTGTGAGCTTGAGACCACCCCGGGCTACACAGTGAATTCAAGGCTGGCCTCAGCTACACAGTAAGACTCTGGCTCAATAGAAGTAGTAGTAGTAGTAGTAGTAGTAGTAGTAATAGTAATTTCTTTCATATAATAGCTGAGCACACATCTCTGATTCAAACTACTCCAACCACTGAGGCAGAAAGATTAAGAGCTCAAGACCAGCCTGAGGCAACACAGCAAGACCTTGTCTCACCACCTCAAAAAAAAAAAAAAAAAAAAAAAAAAAATACAGGCATAGTGGAGACCACCTGGAACACCTGTAATTGCTGTAATCACCACTACTCAGAAGGTTGAAGCAGGAGGACTGCAAATTTAAGATTGACTTGGGTAACTTAGACCTTGTCTCAAAATAAAATAAAAACAGGTTGGGGATGTAGTACAAGGCTGCATGGGTTCAAATTCCCAATACAACCAAATCAAATAAACAAAAAAAGAAACCAAAAAAACCTTTAATATATTAAACCTTCATAAGCCGGTCGTGGTGGTGCACGCCTTTAATCCCAACACTCAGGAGGCTGAGGTAGGAGGAACGTTGTGAGTTTGAGGCTGGCTTGGGCTACATAGTGCGACCCTGCCTCAAAAAACTAGGGCTGGGAGTTTGGCTCAGTGGCTTAAGTGCCTGTCTGGCAGGCGCAAGGTTGTGAGTTCAATCCCTGGTGTGCAAGAAAAAAAAAATTAAACTTTCTTTGTTCATTTATGTATTTTGGTTGTTTTTTATTTTTTATTTTTTTGAGACAGGGTTAAAATGACTGTGTGGGGGTTTGTCACCTAAATAAACCAGGATGTAAACAATTTGTTCCTCGATATAAGTCACTGCACAGACTTACTGATTGGATGTTATCACACAACAGGCCACAGGGTCTGTTTAACAGTTACGGTGAGCTGGGTGTGGTGGCGCACACCTGTAATCCCAGCACTCAGGAGGCCTAGGCAGGAGGACTGCCATGAGTTCAAGGCCAGGCTGGGCTACAGGGTGAGCCCCTCTCTAAAAAAAAAATTTAAAAAAAAAAAAATCATGGTGAGATGATGGGATCATGACCATGAAATTCACTCATTTTGTCACATTCTCATCACCCGGAACCAAGCGGCTCTAGATTAAGGCTTCACAGAGACTTACAGCACCAAATGGAAGACCTTTAGGGGCAGAGTTGGCAAGAGCAGGCAGTATATTCTGGTTGAGTGATGAACACCTGTCCTGTCTAGCCAGACAGGTCAAGAAAAGCAGGGTTTAAATGAGGGTAGTATCTCTCACCATTACACTTAACTACCAATGCAGGAAACTTCCTTCCCAGTCCACAACTGAAACATCTAACCAAGTCTCACTATCCAACAAGTGACAAGCTACACCAGGTGACAAGCTTAGTATACCAGGAGCTGAGCCCGGACTCCTCCTCAGGCTTCCAAACCAACAGGTAACAAAAACACAAAGCTACCATGTGCCCACGGGAATGGCTGGAGTGATGTGGCACCCCGAGGGAGCAGAATCACGAGAAGCTAGACTTCCGGGAGTAACAGGGGCGGGGCACACCTCCATGCTCAAAAACTAAACATAAAAAACACTGACCAAAGATAGTGACGGCTGGGCATAGAGACCATGACAACATAACACAGGTGGTAAAGTCCCAAAATTTATGTCTTAACAAATTACGTATTTCCAAACTAAGTTTCCTTCCAAAATGTTGACATATCTTCCAAAATAGTAACAATATTAATGCTGATAAATTTTACAGCCATCTGAATCATCTGAATGTCATTAAACAGAATGAAGAAAAAATAACTAAACACTACCTCAGAGCCATATGTCCCTCCCCAAACCAAAATTCAGTCACCGACAATCTTGTTTTTAAACCTACCGTACATATTTCCACATAAATGTCTGAAAATTTAATACTATCTGGGGATTAATTAACCAGGCACCAGGCAGAGAAGCAGAAGGCCTCCCTTCTCCATCAGTGTGCCAATCAGCCCCGCGGGGAGACTGACTCAGAGCCTGAGCGGAAGCGAAGAAGGAAGCGGTGCAGAGCTCCAGCGCCAGGTGAGGGGCCCAATTCAGCGCCCGCCCCCAGCTCCACCCCCAACGCGCAGCACTGCCTGGAGAAGTCTTCGGCCTCTGAGGAATGGAGACTCCTCCCTTCTAACACTGGAGCTGACTCACAAGGCGCAGAAAACAGTGAGTTTGGTTTCTGCATATTTACAAGACAAGCACAGAGTGGAGAGCTATTCACTGTTTACCCCTCAGCAATAATTAACTCTAACCCTGTTTCCTTATTTGCCCATGGGATTAAAGGCGTGCCCATGGTGGCGCACGCCTTTAATCCCAGCACTCGCGAGGCTGAGGTAGGAGGACCCTTGAGTTCAAGGCCAGCTTGGGCCACAATGTGAGCAAGGCCAGCCTGAGCTACATAGTGCGACCCTGTCTCAAAAAACTAGGGCCGGGAGTTTGGCTCAGCGGCTTATGCGCCTGCCTGAGGACAGGCGTGAGGTTGTGAGTTCGATCCCCAATGCCACAAAAAAAAAAAAAAAAAAAAAAAAAAAAAAAAAAAAACAAACCTTGCCACAGAACCAAAACAGATGATCTAAGTCAAGGGCTCTAGACTCCAGAACAGTGATAATTAACCAAATGGCTGCTGTATCACCATTAATATGGCAAAAATTTTAGGACAAAATAAAGCAGGCAAACGTAAAGAAAATACTGTATGAGCAGCAATGTTAAATCAGAAAAAAAGTAAGTAAAGATTACTTTGTTAGCAGAAGATAAAATCATAATTAAACCAGGTGTGGAGGTGCATGCCTGTGGTCCCAGTACTCCAGAGGCAAAGGCAGGAGGATGACTGCAAGTTCAAGGCCATGCTGGGCTACACAGTGAGTTCAAGGCCAGCCTGAATTACATAGTGAGGCCCTGTCTCAAAATTAAAAAAAAAAAAAAAAAAAACTTTTAAATCTGAAAACATGGTCCTTAACATACAAATGAACCTGTCCCCATCCATAACCATTAAGCGCTCCAGTAAGGGGAAGGGTACACGTCAGTGGTGGAGGTCTCCCAGCACTCACAAAACCCTGGATTCAATCCAGGACCAGTCCTGCTGCAAATACTTAACAAAAATTCTTTCTCCTAGCTTTTCAGAAGCATGGCATATACCATTATCATCTACAGTAGCCCCACAGGCTAAGGGCCCTGCTCTCCACCAGTGATTCAGCATCTACCTACCAGCCTCTCTCTCTGCCCAGCCTCTGTAAACACCGTTCTACTCTCAACACCCCGGGGTCAGCTAGATTAGATTCCATGTTTGAGCGAGACCCTCTGCATTTGTCTGCGCCTGGTTCACGTCACTCAGCATAATGACTTCTAGGACAGGACAAGATTCCCTTTTTTGTTGTTGTTGCTGTTGCTGCTTTGTTTGAGACCGAATCTTGCTATGTAGTTCAGGCTGGCCTCAAAGTCTTGATGATTCTGCGCCTCAGCCCCCAGAGTGCTGGGATTACAGGTGTGTGCCACCATGCCCAGCGGGGACTCCATCATTGTATGTCTAGTTGGCATTTTGTTGCGTCTTGAGTATCACTCTGCTTCCTCCATTCATCAGTTGACAGACATTTAGACAGATTCTACAAGCTGACTACCGTAAACAGTACTGCAATACACATGGAAGTGCAGCCATAGCTTCAATATACAGATTTCTTTTTCTTTGGGTATATATCCAGTGGTGTGATTATTGGATCACATGCCAGTTCTATGAGTGAAGTTTATTTTTTTCTTTTCACAAAATTTAATTAAGGAAATGATTATCAAAACTGATTCAGAAGCTGGGTGCAGTGGTACACTCCTGTAATCCCAGCATTTGGGAGGCTGATGCAGAAAGATCACCACAAATTGGAAGCCAGTCTGAGAAACGTGAGTTCGAGACCAGCCTGGACTACACAGTGAGGCTCTGTCTCAAAAAAACAAAAATGAAAAAAAAAAAAAACTGATTCAAGGGGCTAGCGTGTGTAGCTCAGTAGTAGTGTTCCTACCTAGCACACATGAGGCCCTGGGCTCAAGTCCCAGTACCACATATCTATCAATCAACCAATCAATCACACTTTAATAAAGACACAAACTAATTTTTTAAAAAACTCTGCATTAAAAAAAATTGATTCATGAAGGAACAGTAAACCTATACCAACAAGTATGAAGAAATTTCCAAGCCTAGAAAATCAAACAGGTAATTACCTTAAGGAAAACAATATTCCCAAGCACCAAGAGTGCTTTCTTTTACTTTATGAAGCTGAAGACTAAATGTATTAACACCAAACACATCCAAAACTTATGAATGGCACACGGTAATAATTAACATTCACTGATTCCTACTAAGCAACTGATGAGTGTCAGCTATTGTGTGTTTGTTTGTTTGTTTGTTTGGTACCAGGGATCAAACTCACAACCTCACACCTGCCAGGCAGGCACTTAAGCCACTGAGCTAAATCCCGGGTCCTATTTTTTTTTTGAGACAGGGTCGCACTATGCAGTTCAGGATGGCCTTTAACTCACTTTGTAGCTGGTCTCAAACCTGCAATGATCCTCCTGCCTCTCTCTCCCAAGTGCTGGGATTCCAGGCGTGCACCCCCATGCCCAGCAGTGTCAGCTAATATTAATACATTTCAGTAATGGGAGTGTGGTGGAACTACTCAGTGATTCCCTCCCACCCCAGTACTGAGGACTGAACCCAGGGTGCTCTACCACTAACTACATTCAATGCCCTTTTCATATTCTGAGACATGGTCTAAGCTGCCTAGGTTGAACCTAAACATGTGATCCTTCTGCCTCAGCCTCTCAATAGGAAAAAAGGCCTACCCAAGTAATTCTTTGCTAACTAGAACTGATAATGGATAAAAGACAACATTTCTTAAGTCTGTTTTTATATTATGAAGATGATTAATTCATGTAGTAAAAATTGCCACACTTTTAATAGTAATTTAAAGCCCTGCTTTCCTAATTTATTTAAGGCACTTTAGATGATAAAGACTACTGTAATACTACAACACAAAAGAGGATCCAGCCCTACCAGGTACACTAATCAGCATACGAATGCTAGAGAATCCCAAGGCTCCCTCCCTGGCCAATCAGCCTGCACATTCATTACTGTCAGATACACAGGACTCCAGAGAGCTGGCTTGAGGTTCAGACACCTACAGTGGAACTGCCTAATCTATAGCTCCCTTCAACATCCCAAAGGCACTGCAAACTGAACAGTCAAACCCCAGTTCCCGTATCACAGAATCGGTGGCAGTAGTGCACTAGAGCCAGGTCACAGGGCCCAGCCACGGGTGGACAGAATGAGGGCAGATGCAGCAGGGACAGTGTCTTGGTTATTTTTCTCTCGCTGCTGAGACAAAATACCCCATGCCCAAAATTAAGGGAGGAAAGGTTTATTTAGTTCACGGTGTGAGGTTTCAGTCCATAGTCAGCTGGCACCAAGGCAGGGTGGCCTGGCAGAGGAGCAACAGTTCATGGAAGTGGAAAACAGCAAAAGCAACAAAAGCAAAAAAAGGAGGGCGATGCCAAGCTGTGGTGGTGTACACCTTTAATCCCAGCACTGAGGAGGCTGAG